>SNQJ01S0026061.1:0-42143 GCA_010110895.2 Picea sitchensis
TACACTTACAGATTTCCTTTCTTGCATGCAAACCAATGTATATTAATCTTTATATACTTACATAAAGCTTTATATACGTACATGAATTTATTAATATATTAATCTTTATATATTAATAAATATATTAAGCTTTATATTCCTACATAAATCTATATATTAAATTTTATATGTATAAATAATGGTGTGTTACATTTGACATTAAGTGTTACTCAAAGGATTATGAGATTTTAAGTTTTCTAAAACAGAAAGGCACGTGTGGTGGAGCTTATACATAGCAAGTGAAGCTTATACATAGATCGTTGTTTATATCTAAAGCACACCTCAAATAAATTGTCAAAAACCCAGTAGGAATTTTTGCAAATAAATAATTAGAAGAAAGTATGAGCTATATCATATTAAATGGAAGAAAATTCATGGTGTAATATTTGTAAATAGCTTTACTGCATTTGCGGCAGGTGAAGGGATTGATGTCGAGCTTTTGCTTGTAGTAAGTCTGTAGTGTTCCGATGGAATTTCTTGAGGGGTTTCAAATGCGGGTGGTTTATGTTAGTTTTTCAACCTCCTGCACAATAGTAACATGGGAGTTGCATGATGGCGAAAGGCGGCTTAGTTCCTCGAAATGAGTCAGGGCCTTTCCTTTACTAAGATCCATGTCTCCACATATGCATCTGCAATACATATTTAATTCTAGAGGACCGAGTTGAATTAAGGAAGGAAGTTCAAAAGGTGAAAGAAGATAGGAAGGAAGGGAAATGGGAAATCATTCAGAATCGAAAGGTTGTTATTAGGGATAGAGACCAAAAATATAATGATAAATAGAAATTTGGGACACTTTGGATCCTTGTTTGGAAATGTCGTGGTTTTCCATGGAGTAAAGGGTCTATACTAAGTTGGATATCGAGAAACATTGGCATTATTCTCTTGGTTGAAACTTGGGAGCATGAAGAATGTAAGGTCCCTAATTTTGAAGGATTTTTTTGTGGTCCATGTTATCCCCAATTCTAGAGATAACTAAGGAGATGATGTCCTGAGGCCCTCAGGTTGCAGAAATAGAGTATCGAAAGATATCTTGACCAGGAGTGTCCACTTGCACAGACAGAGACCCACCTCAACACCCCAGTTCCAGGTTCATCATGAGGATATCCACCACACCTGCTAGCCTCTGGAAGACATTGGGTCTTGCTCCATGAGTTACAAATCAAGTATTATGTTGAGTGTCATTCCAATACTTGAGGCATTTGAGAATGTTGCATTTTAAACTGTTTTTTATTATGTAACGTCTACTTGGAAATTATGCTCTTTGCCCTATTTCACTTTGGTGCTTGACATTGCGCCCTAGTAAGTGGGTCACCCTTAGGGATAGGTTTTATACTGGGAGGTTTTGTTGATGAGCCATCGTGCCATTCCTGGCCATATTTGTCACTTTCCACTCTTCATCCACTCATCTCCTTACCTTTTGGGATTTTTGGGTGTACTCACACAAGAAGGGATTCTCCCTCATTTCATGGGAAGAAGGGGATGAAGGCCCAGAGACTTATAGCTAGAAAAAGATAAAATCCTAATATGAACCTTTTAGATGCTCGCCCAGGGATCCCGAAGACAATGAAATGTCTCTCGTAAGAAAATAATGGGACCCGTGAAAAATAAAATATGCAAAATTCCAACCAAGGTAGAGCATGTGTGGGCATTGTTTTTCATGCTTAGGTAGAAGCCCCACACATGAATTCAACTTGGGGAAGCATGATGTGACCAAGGTAGAGTCAATTTGGGAATTACTTTTCATGCTTAGGTAGAAGCCCCACCTTGGATTGAACTTGGAAACATCAAAAAATAAGAAAAGGAAATATATGTGCTTGGAAAAAGGTTGCATTGAAAACGAAGGTGTGGCACACCCTCTACAAAGGCACCCATAAATGAGATACTAAAGTCCCTTGTATGTCATGAAACCCATGCCCAAAATCTTTCCCTCCATCCATGACACCTCATCCACATGACTTAGAAAGAGGTCCCCTCGAGAAACACTCCTAAACTTGAGGAACAATTCACCCAATAGGCCGCTTTTTCAACCCTCCCATACCTAAACTTGGAAAATTCCATAGGGTCCTTGAGCACTTGTCTATTTTGATGAGGTAGTTTGTATGTACATGCTTATATGACTCTTTTATTGATTTGATTTATTCATCATGATGCATTTGACTTGAGATCCTTAGAGGGTGTATCCATTGTATTTGTAGGACCTAGTTGGTGGATAGTTTTGGAAGAACAAGCCTAGCTTGGGCTTCCATGGGGCTTGAATCGGACTACGGGTTTGATGCCAAGGACCTACACTTTAGATTATGATGACATGCATTTGGAGGCCTAGAGGACACCTTGGAAGATATTACCCAACCCCTACATGCTAAACGACTTTCTTGAAAGGGCCAAAACATCACCTTTTGAGGGCTTGACGTCACCCTAGGGATAATTTGTGGTGGTGATGTATGTTTTGATGGACATTTGGCACTTTTTGGAGGAAGAATCCCATGGATCTTGGAAGAAAGGATTTGGTTGAATACAACTGGCCTTTAGAGGCCTAACACTCCCTTCTCCAACTCAACGAATTTACCAAAAGTGTCAAACGTTTCCCAAAAAACGGGTGACGTCTTGTTTTTAGGGTTTCTCTTATGTGCAAACTATGAATTAAATAATATTACTTTTGTAAAGGGTAAAGGTAAGGGTTGTTGACCCCTTATATTTTGTTTTACCCTATGTTTTTTGGACAAACATGTTTTAAAACATTTTTTATAAATAGAGATCAACTCTATTTCATTTTCACATCAAAACTCTCCCATCTTGGAGAGGATTTTTGGCTGAAATTTACACCCTATTTGGGCAATTTTCTCTATCTCTCTTTCTACTATCTCTTGCTATGGTTTGCTTTGGCTATTGGATGAAGAAGTAAGGCACTATATTTCTTGGAGGCTATTTCTTTCTTTTATGGTGGATTTTCTCGATTAAAAGGAGTTTATCTTGTTAATGATTGGACTAGGTAAGGAATCTTTCATGGTATTGCTTCTTTTCTTGGTCACAAGGTTAATTTGATAATATTTTGGGGAGTATAAGGGAATACAACCACACTAATCCCATCATATGTTTTTTTGAATAATTTGTTGCATAAAGGAATACTAGGAGGAGTAAAAGGGTTTACACCCCCTTAGGGTTTTCCTTAGCTAGTCTTGTTTTCCTTGGGGAGTAAAAGGGATTACACCCCCAAGGAAGTAGCACAACCAGATATTTCATTTTTAAAGACTCCATAACCCAATAGTTAAAGGAACTAATCTCTTGCATTGGAGAAATAAAATCATTGCATTGAGATAAGTAGAATTATGAGATATCGAAATTGTTTAAGTGGGAATATTTTCTACATGTTATAATCTTTGTTGTTCCCTAAGGCCATCCTCTTTTAGCCAAGGATTTCATTGCTGAAATAAAGTTAATGCTACAGCCATTAGGTTTGCAACAAACTTCACTTTCTTTCATCATTTAATCACTTTTCAACCGTGGAAATTGACTTATACACCTAGATTACTGGTCTATTGGTTATAGGCTATCTTTTTTATGGTTTACTTGTTGATTTTTATGGTTGGAACTTGTTGTTGTACCAATTGTTTTCTACATCCATAAGGATTCCTTAACACTTTTCTAATAACTTCACTTGGCATCCCTAACCTACCATCAAAGTTCATGCTTAAGTATTGGAAAATTATCTATTGTTTTAGTGCTTCATTGTCCAATAATTATTTGACAATTTTGATGGTTAAATATGCAGTAACTAGTTATTTTACTTGTTGATATATATTTCTATTGACTGTGGCAAATAGGAACAACAAGCTTAACTTGCATGTCCATTGGATTTTTTAGTTTGTATCTTGTATTTTCTTGTGTCTCGGGAAGGTACAACCATCTTCCGCAGGTACTAAAACACTCGGAAACCATAAAACACCTTTGAAGCTTGTTGTCAAGCCACTCTCCACTCAACAACTTTTCATATAGGGGCATCTCTTCATAAGTATTACTTTCCATATCACATTCCCCCTAGGGTCACCCGAGACTCCCCCTTATGTCATATTATTCCTTCACAGAAGAGGGGGAGGGTTTATCTTAGATGACAGTGGGTGAAATATTCCACCGTTATCTCCATCTAGTGGATTGGGTTGGGATTTTTCCAACCTACAATTTGCGCGATAACATTTTTGTGTTGTTGTCGAGAAGGATTTTGAATCATATTTAGTGCCCTATTGACACTTTGGCAAGTTACTATCCCAAATCCTTTACCCCTAGCTTGCATGGAGACTCCACTTGAAGGATGTTCCCCTTCCATCTTTGATGAGCTCTTCTTGGAACTCATATGGTGACTCCACTTATGGAAAGTTACCTTTATTTTCCCTCCATTTTGTATGAACATTAAGTTCATATGGAAACTACATTGAAGAGACATCCCGGATAATGGAACCATGGAATCATGGGATTTACCATGGTCCTTCCACAAGGTATACCCTTCTCTCAATGTTAAAAATATCCCTGGATACTCGAACCTTTTCCCTGCAAGGTGGAGGGAAAATTTCCCCAAATTCGATGGTGACCCAACTCTAGCAGTCACCCATGTTGTGAACTATATGAGGTATGCTTCAAGTTTAAATTTAATGCATGAGGATGTACTAATGAAAATTTGTGTATCTTCTCTAGACTCGAGTCAAAGGAAGTGGCTTACAAACTCATTTGATCTAAAAAGTATCGAGTCTTCTACAAAGCTTGTTGAATAATTTCTCAGGTATTAGGGGGATAGCTACTTAGGATTTGAAGACTACCCTCAAAGAGCTCAAAAATTCCCTTTACAGAGAAGGTTTTTTGATGGATGATGAGACAACAACTAAAGAGTGTGAATTTGAAGAAGAATATCACTTGCCACATGCAGAAGAAGTGCTTGAAGAGCATATCCATGAAGAAAGTTGTCAAGAAGATATCGATGATGAAGACCTTGATGAGACATCGATGTCCATTTTATTGCTTGATGAATATGATCTCGTGGAGGACCCCACTGACGTGGTTTATCAACACATTGATGATTTCATACATGTCGGGAAGCATAGATGGGATGTGGTTTGTTTCACTTTTGATAAAGATCCCATTTACGACGTTGAAGGTAGTTCTCAAACAAAAGGGGTTGAGTTTTCGTATTTAGAGGATTGGTATTCATGAACATATGATTCAGATGCTTGGCATCCTGGTAATGATATGATCGCATGTTTTTTCAAGGATGATTCGTCGCAACATACTCATGAATATTTCCAACCACCTTCATGCTTAGATCTTGATGGATACGAGGTTGTGGCCATCCTAGAGAAGTCAAAAGCTCACTCTAATAAGAGAAAGCATTTCCACCTTAAATATTTTTACAATGATTCTCAGATGAACAAGCAATGTCTTTCTTTCACCAAACATGAGATGGTCCCTTATCTCTTTTCTTCTTCTCTAAGTAATCATCGAGATTCCTTGGGATCTCTCACGTCTCCTTATTCTTCAAAAAGCAGTGATCATGGTAATGGGGATGAAGATGAGTCATCGTCTACATATGGTAGTCCTCCTCAGATATGGATTGATCAATCTTTTGGATATCCTTTCGAGAAGAATTTCGGGGATGATCAGGATTGTGGTTACTCTTTTCAGCAATATTTCCTCCCTCCCACCCATCTCCATTGGTTTTATTTCATGATTGATTATACGTCTATTTATGTTCATGATTATTATGTTCTCAACTTATCTTTGTGGTATTACATGATTAAGCACAAGGGGAGATACCTTGATGAAATAATGGATAAGTGGTTGCACTAGGTGTATGACTTCACTTGACATCACCTATTACCCAATCTTCAGGGCCCCAAGGCCCCAGGTAAGTAGGTAGGTCATATTGATTGCTCATGGTAGTTTAGTTGCATTCATTTTTTATTTTCATTTTTATCTACTTGCATTATTGATTTACATGTTTATCTTTTCATCATATATATGAAAAATACAAAACAAATTAAGATTAGTTGTCATTTTTGAAGTTTTGGATTTCTTTATATGGACAAAGGATGAGTGAGCCATCCTACACTTAATAATTTTTTTTGTTTCAGTGTGTGTAAGCACAGGTCCACCAGGAGATGTTGTGGTTCTCATGCACTCTACGATGAGTACATGTCCCCAAGTAGGATCCAGATGTTATCCCCAAGTCTAGGGATAACTAAGGAGATGATGTCTCGAGGCCTTCAAGTTGCAGACATGGAGTATCGAGAGACAGTTTGACTAGCCGTGTCCACTTGCACAGATGGAGACCCACCTCACCACCACAGTTCTAGGTTCATCATGAGGGTATCAACCACACCTGTTGGATTCCAGAAGACATTGGGTCTTTCTCCATGAGGTACAAGTCAGGTATTATGGTGAGTTTCATTTCAATACTTGAGGCATTTGAGCTTGTTGCATTTTAAATTGCTTTTGATTATGTAACATCTACTTGGAAATTATGCAGTTTGCCATGTTTCACTTTGGTGGTTGACATTTCACCCTAGTAAGTAGGTCACCCTTGGGGATATTTTTATATTGGGAGGTCCTATTCACGAGCCATCGTGCCATTCCCAAGCATATTTGTCACTTTCCACTCTTCATCCCCTCATATCCTTAGCTTTTTGGATTTTTGGGTGTACTAACCCAAAAAGGGATTGTCCTTCATTTCATGGGAAGAAGGAGTTGAAGGCCCAGAGGCTTGTAGCTGGAAAAAGATAAAATCCAAATACGAACCTTCTAGATGCTCACCCATGGATCCCGAGTACAATGAAATGTATCTCATAAGAAAATAATAGGACCCATGAAAAATAAAATATGCAAAATTCCAACCAAGGTAGAGCATGTGTGGGTATTGTTTTTCATGCTTTGGTATAAGCCCCACACGTGAATTAAACTTCGGGAAGCATGATGTGACCAAGGTAGAGTCAAACTGGGAACTATTTTTCATGCTTAGGTAGAAGCCCCACATTGGCTTCAACTTGGAAACATCAAAAAACAACAAGAGGCAATAAATAGGCTTGGAAAAAGGTTGCATTGAAAATGAAGGTGCAACACACCCTCTACAAAAGAACCCATAAATGAGATACTACAATCCCTTGTATGTCATGAACGCCATGCCAAAAATATTTTCCTCGGTCAATGACACCTCATCCACATGACTTAGAAAGAGGTCCCCTTGGGAAACACTCCTAAACTTTAGGAACGATTCACCCAATAGGTCTCTTTGTCAACCCTCACATACCTAAACTTAGAAAATTGCATAGGATCCTTGAGAACTTGTTTATTTTGATGAGGTAGTATGGATGTAAATTATTAGATGACTCTTTTCTTTATTTGATTTACTCATTATGATGCATTTGACTTGATATACTTGGAGGGAGTATTCATTGTCTTTGCAGGACCTGGTTGATGGATAGTTTTGGAGGAACAAGCCTAGCTTCGACTTCCATGGGGCTTGAATCCCATAGGTTGGATTCCAAGGTCCCACACTCTGGATGATTACAACATTCTTTTGGAGGCCTAGCAGACACCTTGGAAGATCTTATCCATCCCCTACATGCCAAACAACTTGCTTGAAAGGGCCAAAACGTCACCTTTCGAGGGATTCACGTCACCCTAGGGCTAGGTTGTGGTGGTGATGTATGTTTTGATGGAAATTTGGAACTTTTTGGAGGAATATTCCCATGGATCATGGAATAAAGGATTTGGTTGAAGACAAATGGCCTTTGCAGGCCCGACACTCCCTTCTCCAACTCAACGACTTGACCAAAAGTGCTAAACATTGCACAAAAAAGGGGCAACGTCTTGTTTTTAGGGTTTCTCTTATGTGCAAACTATGAATTAAATAATATTACGTTTGTAAAGGGGAAAGGTAAGAATTTTTTTACCCCTTATCTTGTGTTTTACCCTAATTTTTGTTGACAAACATGTTTTAGAACATTTTTATAAATAGAGATCAATTCTATTTCATTTTCACATCATAACTCTCCCATGCTGGAGAGGATTCTTGGCTGAAATTTACGCTCTACTTGGGAAATTTTGTCTATCTCTCTTGCTACTATCTCTTGTTATGGTTTTCTTTGGCTATTGGATGAAGACATAAGGCACTATCTTTCTTGTAGGATTTTTCTTTCTTTTATGGTGGTTTTTCTTGGTTAAAAGGAGTTTGTCTTGTTAATGCTTGGACTAGGTAAGGAATCTTTCATGTTATTGCTTCTTTTCTTGGTCACAAGGTTAATTTTCTGAGATTTTAGGGAGTATAAGGGAATACAACCCCACTAAGCCCATCATATTTGTTTTGGAATAATTTGTTGCATAAATGAATACTAGGAGGAGTAAAAGGGTTTAAACCCCCCTAGGGTTTTCCTTAGCTAGTCTTTCTCGCCTTGGGGAGTAAAAGGGATTACACCCAAAGAAAATAGCACAACTAGCTCTTTCATTTTTAGAGACTCCATAACCCAATAGTTAAAGGAACTAATCTTTTTCATTGGAGAAATAAAATCATTGCATTGGGATACATAGAATTATGAGATATCAAAATTATTTAGGTTGGAATATTTTATACATGTTATAAGCTTTCTTGTGCCCTAAGGGTGTCCTGTTTTAGACAAGGATTTCATTGATGTAATAAATTTAATTCTACGTCCATTAGGGCTGCAACAAACTTCACTTTCTTTCATCATTCTCACTTTTCAATCGTGGAAATTTACTTCTAAACCTAGATTATTGTTCTATTGGTTATGGGCTATCTTTTTTATGGTTTACTTGTTGATTTTTATGGTTGGAACTTGTTGTTGTAGAAATTGTTTGCTAAATCCATAAGGCTTCCTTATCACTTTATCACTTTGTTTATAACTTCACTTGGAAGCCCTAATCTACCATCAAAGTTCATGCTTAGGTATTGAAAAGTTATCTATTGTTTTAGTACTTCGTTTTCGAATAATTAATTGACAATTTTGATGGTTAATTATGCAGAAACTAGGAATTTTACTCGTTGATATATATTTATGTTGACTGTGTCAAATAGGGACAACAAGCTTAACTTGCTTGTCCATTGGATTTTTTAGTTTGTATCTTGTCTTTTCTTGTGTCTAGGATAGGTACAACCATATTCTGTAGGTACTCAAACACTTGGAAAACAAAAACCACCTCCAAATCTCATTTTAAATCCACTCTCCACTTAGAAACTTGACCTATAGGGGAATCACTTCATAAGTATCACTTACCATCTCACATTCCCCCTAGGATCACTCAGGACTCCCCCTTGTGTCGGATTCTTCCTTCACAGAAGCAAGGGAGGGTTTACTTGAGGTGACAGTGGGTAAAATATCCCATTGTTATCACCATCCAGTGGATTGGGTCGGGCTTTTCCCAACCTACAGCTTGTGCGATAAAATTCCACATGGAACAAGAAGTCCTCACGTAGAGGGATTGAAAGCATAGCATGTTACATAAAAAAAAAAATATCTCCTCACATCCAACTTCATAAGAAAGATCATCTCAATCAGTACATATGGATGGAGATACCTGATATTAACGCTAAGAATATTTATATAGCAATATGTTATTTCACACATGTTAACTCTACTTTTTATACAAAAAACAATCTAGACAGGAATTGTCCCTACAAAAGCTTAGAGCAAGATATCTACAGTATGAAAAATGAAGGTAGTATCCTCTTGTTAGGCTACTTTAATGTTATAAATGAAACCAATCAATATATCATTTTAAGTAATGACTCCAACCCTAATCCTCTTTGGCTAGATGAGGACAGAGTTTTAGCTAACAGTTACAACAGAAACTCTGAAAACCTAATCGAGAATTTGTTTGGTACTAAGTTAATCAAGCTTTGTAGTTCTCAAGATTTAATAATTTGCAATGGTATAAATAAGTGGCCAAATTCTAATAGGATGAATTGTATCCATGGGTTGGGTAGCAGTCTTGTTTACTATGCAATATCATATATCTCCATATACAATAAAATAGTAAACTTTGATCTTTTAAATGACCAAAAACCTGACTTTGATCATAGACCTCTAACTCTAACTCTTAACTTTACCATTCACAAAATCTTTGTTGAGGAGCACTATGACAACCAAAGGCACTTACTTTTTGAAAAACAAAAAGACGATCTCTTCTAAAAATACTTAAGAAATGCTTTAAAACTCATATCGTATCATAACAATATCGAAGTTGACTATAAGTATTTTACAAAAACCCTCTCTACTTTAATTAACAATTTATCTATTGAGGTGCTTCATAAAAATAAAAACAATACAACTAACACTTAGTATGATAATGAATGTAAAATTGCTAAAAAAACCATTAGGGACGCTTCCAATGCATCTTTAAAATATGATAAGATAAATAGATACAAAACCTTAATTAAACAGAAAAAAATACTATATAAATAAAAAGCAAGAGAAACTTTTGCACCTATTTAAGATAGATCTTAATAAATTATTGAGGTAAATTCTAACTCATAAAACTAAATAAAATAATAATATTCCCTTTAAGGACTGGAATTTCTACCTTAAAAATATGTATGAATCCCCTAATGTCATCGACAACATGCCAAACAACTCTACAAAGGATGAATTTTTTTTCTATAGAAGATATTAAGTTTGGGATTAAGCGACTCTCAAATTTAAAATCTAAGGACATCGAAGGTTACCAAGTTGAAATATTAAAAATTGGAGGATTTATCCTCATCCCTCACATACATAAGCTCTTCAATTTAGGTATCCCGCAAGGTTTCCCAAAACCTTGGACTCAAAGCCTCATTGTTCCTATTTTTAAAAGTGGAGATAAAAGAAATCCCTCTAATTATAGGACCATTATGATTAGCCCCATTTTAACTAAGCTATACGGAAGTATTTTGGAAAAAAAGATCGGTACATGGCTAAAAAGCCATGGAAAAAGAGCTAGAGACCATGTTGGGTTTAGATGCCATCATTCCACTGTTGGACACCTTGCTACATTTAGGATCATTGCATATGTGTTCCTTAATGATAAAATTGATCTCCTTTGTTGTTTCATTAATTTTAGAAAATATTTTGACACTGTGCCCACGACTAACCTTTGGAATAGGTTAGAAGATCTTAAAGTCCCTTTCGAGTTAAGAGCTATTACAGTAAGGCTATATTAGAAATGTATTGCCAATTTTAGGAACACTAAGGATTGGTGGACAGAAATTAACTGTAATACATGAGTCAAGCAAGGTTGTCCCCTATCCCCTACCCTTTTCGGCATCTATACTGAGAAGTTAGAAGATTGTTTGGAGGATGAAAGTTGTGTTGGCTTGAATCTCATGAGTATAGTCATCATCATCCTTCTTTATGTTGATGATATTGTTCTTATGGAAAAGAGTCCCTATGACCTTGGTAAACAACTAATAATCCTCAAGGACTTTTTCTCTAGCACGGGAATAAATGTGAACACTAACAAAACAAAGGTTATGATAATTAAATCCAAAAGGATCACCTGTGATACTTTTGTTTATGACAACAATAGCTTGGAGGAAGTGCCTTCATACAAATATCTTGGAATCGATATCCACCACAAACTGAATTGGAACTATAGTGTTGAAAAAATGATAAATGGAGGGTGGAAAACTTATTATGGGCTTGAAAACAATTGTAAATCAGCAGACCTTTGGCTTTGGGATTAAAAAATCTCCTCTTTCAAACTCTTATCACCACGGTTACCTTATATGGATGTGAAGTTTAGCTTTACAGTATATCTAGAGAATCTTGGAGAATGATAGAATGGATCCAAAATAATTTTATAACTTATAATCTCAAAATTAAGGGAAATACACACTATCCTGTCCTCCTCATAGAAGAAGTCATTTCCTCCATTGAGAGCATTGTTATGATTAAATACCTAATGTACAAGAACAAGATAAACAACATCGATGACAAGAGGATCCCCAAAATTTCTTCAAACTCTAGCCAAAACCACCAATGGCTCAAGCGAGGATGGCATAAAGATGTCAAATCTTAGCTAAATCATTGAGAAATACAAGAAGAATCCATCATGCAAAATATCGATAATATTACAAATATTATCACTTCTAAATTTAAGGAGAATAAGTGATGTGATAAATAATTAGTGGATAAAAGGAAATTAAGATACTTCAAGGAGGTGATCAACCCTAATTTAGAAGATCAAAATTATCTCTCAATTTTGAGAAGTGCAAAGAAGAAATTAAACATTGCTAAAATAAGAGAAAACTCTCACGAGCTACATAGTGAAATTGGGCTTTGGACAACTCCCAAAACACTGTGGGATGAGAGAATCTATCATCTTTGTGACACTAAGTGGGTAGAATATGAAAAGCACTTGCTCTTATATTTCCCTGCATATACCCATATTAGATCCCAATTTAAAAATATTTTCCACAATATAAACCTTCCTAACCTCCTAAGTCATCAAAACTATGGTGATCTTGGAACACTTCTCTCAATGTTTTTTTAGCATAGAAGTACAATTTTAAAGAAATCAAAGTAATCTTTTACCTTCTTAAAGTCAGATAGACCAATTGGTCTCAATGGACATTCATTCATCGTCATCGTCATTATCATCAAAAGTCTAATATACTCAAAATTAGTTATTATTTAAATTGACATAATATATATAACCAAAATAAAGGTATAAATATATAAAAATAATGATACTATAAAAATATGATTATCAATCATAAATTAACTATCATTAAAATTATTTAAATAATAATAAATAATAACTATACATTCAATTTCATAATAAACAATATAAATTTCACAATAAATAATAATTATATTAATACTATTTCATTATTTTAAAAATCATATATAGTAATATACAATTAACTACATATACATCTATATTAAAAAGATACCCGATAAAAACCATTATATTAAATTAATCGCAATGAGTGTTCACGTAGACTCCAAATGAGAACAGTGTGAATGTTCACATATAGATTATAGCAAATAGGGTTACTCTAGTATTAATATTTTTAATGCTCTCACAAGTTCAACTAAGAATCATTAATTAGTGCTCTCTAATGGGAGAGGAGCTACATTTGGGTCATCTTTTGAGTTTGTAATAATTTGTGTTGGTCTTTCAATGCCTTTATTTCTTTATGAAGTTAATATGTGTTCCTTTTTAAGACATATTTTAGTAGTGAGCGAGGTTAAGGGAAAACAAATCGAATGATTTTTTTTTTTTTAAGGAAATCTTCAATCAAAATTCAAGGGTTACTTTCCCACGTTTTTTAATGGTATATGTTGTAGGGGCTAGTTGATTCTGTTGAGTAGATATAGTAGTCGAATAAGAGTTAGTCGGTCGACTGTCGAAGTCAAAATTATATGCTGATCGAGGGTTTTGTTAATCGATCGACCTAGGCATTTAATTAGTTACAATTGTTTGGTAATTGAATATGTAGGTATAAATAGACAAGCATGTATCAGAGAAGATCTCTCCATTGTGCTATATTGATTCATCTTTCTAATAAAGTGTTTTTCTTTGGGCTTCCACTACTTTGTGTATGTATTTGTCTATATGTATGTATATGCCATTCTATGCTTGCTTATGTATTGAACTACTGGTAACGCTTCCCTACTTTTCGCTAGATTAAAACATTGGTTCCGTTGTCGATAGTTTTGAACCTAGGCATCTAGAAGATCACATATATGATAAATTCACAAGACATACATGAATGGTGGGAGCAAAAAATTGAAAATTACATTAAGAATTACGCAAGCATAAACAACCTATCGCTAGCAAAAGCACGATCGTGATTTTTCTTGGAGACTCAGGAAAGATTTCTAGAAGCTATCCCATAATCCTTGCTCGAATACATCAACAAATACGGTAATGTCTAAACTGACTCTTCACAAAAAGTTAACACTCAAACTTACAAATAGAGGTCGAGCGCACCTACACGAGTGGGTTGAAAGAATTTCTGAACATCCCTCGACACAATAAAAGACAAATTATACACAGAGCTACATGATGGATTTTTGTGCACCATCCCCAGACTGCTTCATAAACTTTTACTCGATAAAGGAGTAGGCGACATTGTTGAATTCCAACCTCAACTTGGTATACCAGCACAAAATAGTCACTGGGAAGAGAGAAACGAAAAGTGGGCCGAATTCCTAGAAGTAAGGTGAAAAGATACAAAACAAGCCTGGGACTACTTTTTGAGTAAATAAACATGGCCATCTTAACCGACTCTGAGTAAGTTGGGGCAAATATCAGGGATCGGCTAATCTGTGAGATTCCATAAGAAAATAACATACCAGTGTTCGCTTGACTGAAGCATAAATGTCTTCTAGAGGAAAGAAAATTTACAAACAAATGTATGACATCCAAAAATTGGAGCGAGACAATAGATAAAAGAAAAGAGAGGAGATTCATAACCTATGGAATAGCTGGAATTCAAATAGAAAAATGGTCAGAGAATATCATCATGATAGAGCACTTGACCCGTCTGAGTCTGAAAGAAATCGACCAGAACTGAAAATAACAATAGCCGTGGTGATCCTCGATAGAAGAAATAAAGCATAGTTGATAGAGGCTAGCATGGTTTCTACTTGCGGGAAAACCCCCCCTATGGCTACACCAGGGTTTACAATGTAGGAAGATCAATAACCGTTTAAAAGTCTCCTACTTCTTTAACTGCCCCAAACATGCCCAAAACTCATACAAGAAAAGAAAAATGAGAAGAATAGGGTAATTGTACCTCTACTCCACGTCCGGTGATGATCCTCTCACGCTTGAAAGCTTTGTTGATTGCAAACCTCCTCCCAAGGATGGCCTGCATTCAAAGAGAGACAAACAGAAAGCTACAAGCATGCAATTCATATACAAATTAGGGTTAGATGTTAGAATAAAAACATAAACCAAATGAGAACATTCCATACACCATGATTTGGGACAGGAAAAGTACTTCTTTTATTGATAATACAATGATCACTTACAACCAAAGCCAACTACTTCTCCACGAACCTGGTCTGATCTCTTCTTCACCAAGCTCCAAGTGCACCTCTGTATGGCTCGTCCTCTCAACCTTCTTCTTAGGAAATAAATGGGTTATGATGGAGGAAGAAAGGAAAATTGGGGAATGTTGATATGATTCTCACAAAAGGGTTGCAATTACTTGGGGCAAGGAGGGGGTGTGAAACGGGCAGAGTTTCACTGTTCTTATGTCTAGATGTGGAATGAGACCCCAACACCTCCTTTTATATGACAAAAGGATGGTTATTTGGTTGGGTGACGGGCTATAGGTGATGTATTAGTTGGGAAACTACCCAATAGCCCGTAATCTCAACAAATTCCTTGCAAATTTGTATTTTTTGCAATTTTTACAAGTATATGAAGGTTGTAGTAGTCCAACATGCGTACGTACGTGAGTTGTAGTGGTGAAACAAGCATATGTACGTGGGAAGTATTGGTGCAGGGCGCGTACATCTTCAAAAAATGGGTTTTTTAGAAGAGAAACTTAGTGATGGCTTGGAAAAAATGCAAGTAAGAGGGACAAAGGCCAGGTATGCATATGTAGAGAAATTTAGGGTTATAACAGTCGCCCATCAACTAGAAAACCAATCCGAAAGCATGGATTAGAGTTAGGACCGACAATACACACTCCTCCTTTTCAAGCAACCATCCCTCAAATTAGAGAATTCATTCAATAAAGACTTCATATCGACAAACAATATGCAATATTATGGTATAGAACTGACAAGCATGGGATTTTATGTGACACGCTCATTATAGAGCCATAAATAAATTAATTTGATAAAATGATCATTCACATCAAGGATATCACAGACTCGACCCCCCTGCCAAATCTCATATCAAGTGAACAAAATCTAATAAATTATAGTTGTGAATCGGCACGTCTGATAGAACGATGTATCATCACATATAAAGACCAAAGTTGTTAGACTGAATAAGTAACTTGTATTGAAATCAAGAATCAATTACTTCTCGAATACCATCTCTCAGAAGACTGATCGATAGACAAGTCGGCATAAGAACAACCAACTAAGAATCTGACATCGCAGTTGAAAAGTGTGATAAGTCAAGGATCACAAAACTCTAATGTTCCTAAAAAAGAAACCATGGGACTTAATAATATTCCCCTTTATGAAGGAGACGAGGATCTAAGAAGACATTGGTTTGTATGTGAAAAATTATGGGATACGTCAAACATCACAGATGAAGATAAGAAGATGGCACAATTTGGTGTCGCTCTCTGACATCGTACTCTAACATGTGGTTCAGGAATTTCACAAAAAATCAGAACTGGTCAAAATCATAAATAAAGAGAAACTTTTTATCATTTTTCAAGGTCCAAGACGTTACACACTTGGCCGCACAAAAACTGAAAGAAATAAAGCAACGACCAAGTGATTTGGTTCGCAAATCAAAAAAAAAGATTCAAATATCTACTTAGCCAAATCCCATCGAAAATCGATCATATCCTACTAGTACAGTGGTATGTAACCGGATTACTACGATGGATCAAAACTCCATTATGACTCTACGAGATAAACTCATGTGAAGACACATTACAGAAAGTGCAATGTGTTGAGTCAAACGATGATGGCCCATCGACTTCCTCATCGACGGAAATGCTAGAAGAAAAAAAGAACATCTATAATAGACCATAAATAATCTAACCTTAAGAAGAAATGAGTTGTGGTGTACCACATGTTGCGAAGATAGTCACACCAAATATACTTGAAGCCTCAACGATCAAGAACCAGGAGCATCAGATGCATGATGTGTGCAAGCTGAGACATACTGTAACATATGTGAAACTCTAATCGACCATACTGTGCAAGATTATACACACAACTTGAAAAATACCAAGTGGTTTCATATTTGCAAAATGCACAGCCATAGTACATATGAGTGTCTACTAAATGCACGAAATAGAAATGTAAACATGGTCTATCATACAGAATCAATTGATCAGAATAATAAATACGAGACAAGAATTGATTACTATGGTCGAGGTCGAGGTCAAGGTGTTCGTGATCGAGCTAGGTTCCAAGGTCGAGGTCGACCCTACTATTACAATTGTTGGAAATATGACCACATTAGCCTTGACTGTCCAATAAAAGATCGGGTCGACTTGAAACTTTGTAACATTTGTGGCGTCGATGATCATTCACTGGAATACTGTCCAATAGTACTTAATAATATCATGACCAAAAAGAACGTAAACCTCCTACACACAGTATCCAAACAATAAGTGTTAAATTCAAAGAACTTACTATTGTTACTAGATCAGGAGCAGGACGAGATATTAATAATATCCCCTTACAATATTGATAGACAAGGAAGTCTATTCAGTTCCCAAATCCAGACAAAGAAGAATAGATTATGAGGGATGCACTTAAATTATTCAAAAATTCTAATCAAGACCAACCAAATAAAGGAAGACAAAATGAAGACATCATACAAGAATTTTTACAACTCCTAGAGGAAAATCACTCAATCGGTCGATTGATGGATCTGATTAATATACTAAGAGAGTATAAATAAGGACAAATACTATCTAAATATGTCAATCATATTTCCTATAAGAATAAATATTTTGACCCACCGGTCGACTTGGAAATTCATGGGGTATTGATTAACCAGGTAGTCATCAACTTTGGATCACAAGTAAATATACTATATTGGGAAACATGGATATGGTTGGGTCAGACTTCATTAGCACCAACACTATATTACCTCAAGCTTGCAGACCAAAGACTAATAAATCCTATAGGTATACTCAGAAACATCGAAGCTTAATTATGGGTATATCGACATCAATCGACTTCGAAGTAATTGACTTAGTCGAGGGAATTCTAGCATATTAAACACTTGTCGGTCGGCCATGGGGATGACAAATGAAAGCCAATATTTCCCTCGAAAAGGACAAAGTCATGTTAAAAGGGAGTGGAAGAAAAATAATAATTCCTCTAGACCCTAATGAAGGGAAACCTTGGAGTGAATCATTAGACGAAGATCAAGAAGCACAATGTTTGTACCAAATAATAAAATAACAAAGAGATTATGTCGAACCTAAAATACAAGGAGAAATATCAACAGAATATCCCCTGTCGGTCGAACACAATTCTGACTGAGCTCTATACAACTAGCAGATAGAAAATTATGAAGCACACTCAAAATATTGTTGGAACAATGAAGCCATCCCAATTAAATGTTCCAAAACATGATATTCAATTCAAGCAGTACCTATAGTGTATGAAAAGAGACTTCGACAAACTCCTACACTTATTTCGACCAAAAATACGATGAAAAATTTGCTACGCTACAACAAATGAAACGTTTCATTGACGCATGTCAAGAAAGTTTCTAAATATGTCGAAGAATAGGGCAGAACTCAAAGCCTAGTGGAAGCCTTCACGGGACAAGCCGCAATATGGTGGGAAACACATTCCCTAAGACTACAAACATGGATAATTGTATCAACTTAATTTGTAGAACGCTTCAGAGAAAAGAAACTAGCCAAATAAGCCAACATCTCTATCTTCAAGGTTGGGTATGATCCAGTCGAACATATCCACTATTGTGAGAATGAATGGCGTAGAATAGGATATAGAGATGAAAGGGTATGGCCTCACATGTTTCCAAACAGACTAGATGAAATACCAAATAAATGGTAGAAAATCGAAGAAGCATGTAGCCATACACTCAATTGGTACGACATCAAGGAAAATTTTGTCCAAGACTTCGATTTTATTCCAGAGGTGGAACATTTAAGAGAAGTAGCACAAAAAATAAAAAGCTTCATAGAAAAACTAACACCATCTATACAAAAGGAGAAAGGGAATATGACGGTTGACGTAGGATCAACATCGAATTTCCACCTTGTGTTGACAAAAAAATAATGAAAATACAACAGCACGAAGAATCAATATGGAAAATACAACATGTCTTGGCCAGAGTTTTGGATGGAAAAGTGACCACCCAACAAAGAAAAACTATGTAAAATCAGTATTACAAATATATAAGGAGTAAAAGGAGGAAATTAAACAACCCCACTTCCCATAAAGATTCACCAAAATTGAAGAATGGGATCGACATCTCGAAGAAGAAAAACCACTAGAGTGGATGAATGTTGAAATAAAGAGAAAAGAGTTCAATATATCAAATCACGATCGACCCAAAATGACACGAGTAGGAGACTATTGGATGGAGAAAGAGGCAACCGACATAGTCGACTTACTCAAAGAATATCAAGATGTATTTGCATGAGAATATAAAGATATAAAAGGACTTTTAGAAGAAATAGGAGAAATGAAAATTGAACTCATTCATGGAGAAAATCTGATCAAAAAGAGACCTTACAAATTAGCTCACAAATACAAGCCCATCATCTAGAAAGAAATCGATGGAATTTTATCAGCAGGCATCATATATCCAATTGATAAATAAGGATGGGAAATTCCTATGGTGGTTCAACCGAAGAAGCACAACCCTAAAAAGTTAAGAATTTGCATCGATTTTAGAGGTATCAACAAACAAACGTTAACGGATCCATTCCCAACTCCGTTCACAAAAGAAATAATTAATGAAGTTGTAGGCGTGAATGATACTTATTCAAAGATGAATTTTTGGGACACAATCAAGTCCCTATATCTAAATAATATCAATCGAAGATGACATTTGTCTCTGAATTTGGCTCCTTTTCCTATAAGGTAATGTCATTTTGGCTAAAGAATGCCCCAACAGTATTCTTAAGAATAATAGTAAAATCATTTCAATAATACATCTACAAGACAATGGTTGTATACTTCAATGATTGGACTATATACATCCTATTCAAAAACCATATACAATGGCTCGAACTAATGCTTAAGCGATGCATAAATCCAGTTGTCTCTCAATATTAAGAAGTGCATATTTTCCACACCAATTGGAATTCTCTTAGGCTATGTGGTATGTAAGGATGGTGTAAAAGTAGATACGGAAAAAATCAAAATCATCTTTGAATTGAAGCCACCTTTAAATCAAAAACAAATTAAAATCTTCATCGGACATACTGGGTATTACCGAAAATTTATATGCCACTATTCATATATCAATTTCCCAATGGATGAGCTTCTTCACAAAGAAATTAAGTTTAGATGGAGTCAATACTGCTAGGAGTCATTCAAAATTTTAAAGAAGAAACTGGTCAAATCCCCCATACTAAAATTCCATGATTGTTCGAGAAGGTTTCACATCCATGCCGATGCTTCAAATGTCATTTTCTGGTAAGTTCTAGCACAACCATACGATGACACAATCGACCACCCGAACGTGTATGGCAGTTGAAATTTGAATAACGCAGAAAGGAATTACTTGACCACAGAAAGGGAAGCCATGTCGATGATATTTGCTTTGCAACAATTCCGACATTACTTACTTGTGAACCAATTCACATTTTTTACAGATCATCAAGCATTAAAATACCTAGTCAATAAACTTGTTCATCAAGGAAAAATCTATCATTGGTTATTACTATTCCAAGAAATTGAATTCGATATAATCGTACGAACCAAGAAAAAGAACGTTAGGCCCGACCATCTGTCCCAACTCGAGCCCGACCATTTTTCCCAACTTGAGATAGGGGAGGACCCGACTGGAATAGAGGAATACCTTCCAGATGCACATCTATTTTGTGTCAAAGCAACACCAAAAGATATGGAAGAAATAGAAAATTTCTTGGAGGAGGGGAAGGCACCTGAAGATCTCTCACCAAATAAAAAGAAAGTGTTATCTCTAAAAGTATCACCATCCAGAATCATAAATGGATATCTATAAAAAATGGGACCTGATGGCGTCTTAAGGAGATTTGCTCTAGAACATGAAAGAGAAGACCTTATCAATGAATGATCCAGGTGGATATTGGTGGCCACCCACCTATTTCAACTGGCTCCTCTTGATAGTTTTTAGCTCAGCACGTTCTTCTGTACTTATTTGTAATTGTGGTTTCTACAATTTTGAGGATGTCTGAATCCCTACACAGCTTCCAGCTGACTATTGGTGTCCACAAACCTAATCCAACTGGCGTATTTTGTAATTTTTCATATCAGTACATCTTGTTGTACTTCCAGGGTCGTTTTGGGGCCCTAAACAGTGTTTTTTTGGCTTTCCACAGTCAAACTACAGATAAATTCAAAGTTTGATGACATAGTGTGTAGTTCTCGAAAATACCTTTCCAACGGGCTATCACGCACCTAAAATGAAGTTTGTATGCAAACGTTACAACCCCGACAAGTTGAGGTACCAACTTACCCATCAAGTCCCACATAATGGTTGGCATTTCATCTCCTAGGGTTAGGATGTATAGGGTTTTGGAATTCATGAGTAATGTTAAAAAGGCCTCTGGAGCCTCATTGTAATCATTTTTCTCAGACAGATGCATGTAGCAGCCACAAGTCTTATCAGAGATAGCTACCACCATTCGAGCAAGTTTTTTTAGTTCTAGAGGTTTATAGTTTCAACCTATTTTATTTATTCAATAGAAGTTATTGTTCATTGGATATCTGTTGTTGTTATTTTTATCTATGTGTTATGGTATTCAATATGTTATTCATTTTGTTCCACTCATAAATCCAGATCAGTGTTATCAGAGCAGTCTTCTCTTCATTTGTTTTTATTTGTGCATGTCCCCGACAAGATCTGGGTACAAGAAGTTGGGATTCGAACCAGTCGAGCCTTTTCAATATCAGTCGCACCGAACCCGACCGCAACTCATGGGGGATGAGAAGAAAGATGATGGAGCAAGAGATCCTTTTAAAATGTTTCTCGAGGAATCCCTTGTGCGACAAAGGAACGAAATGATAGAAAACTTTGCACAGATCCTTCGGTGGCTTCCCATAGGAGACACATCTTCATCAAGAGGCCACGCAACCCCCTTCAAGGTACAAGTAAATTTTGATATTCCATTATTCGAAGGACTAATAGACATAGATGTTGTAGATAAATGGATAAATCTGCTCGAAGGGTATTTTTTGGTCCACAATTTTTTCGATGGGGAAAAGATTACTTTTGCACTCCTAAAGGTTGTCCCCCATGTTAAGGACTACTAGGATACGTACTCTGAGAAAAGGGCCACAAAGAAATCTGTAATATTTGCGGTCACCCCCATATGGGATTCCTTCAGGGATGCCATTAAAGAATATTACTACCATGTTGGAAGCTACGAGGACTAGTACACAAGATGGACCATGCTGTGTCAAGAAAGGGACCAGATAGTACCAAATTTCACCTATATTTTCCATACTTTGTGCACCAAATTTGGTATCAAAGACTCTGATCGACATATGGTGTTAAAATACCACAGTTTTCTGCATAGATACATTCAAACAAAAATGGATTTTATGGACATCGCATCATTAGGTACACCTTATAGATATGTTGTCAAGATCGAGCGGAAATTTAAGGAGAAGAGGCGAGAGTTCGGATCTACAAATTCCTCACATCCGAAGTAGGGAAAAGGTAGTCCCAACCCACCAAACAAGGGGTAGAGAAAATATGTTCTGTCTCAGGAAAACCAGTACAAGATGCAACCTAAGAAGGTAAATGAGAAGTCGAAGGACACGAGAAAGTGGTGTGAATACCATAAAATCCCTTGGCACAACACCGAAGAGTGTCGCTCCAAGTAGTCACTGGTGGCTGAGCTGAAATATTCTGAGTCAGAAGCAGATTCTGACTTAGAATCAAATCCATAAATTGGGAAGCGAATCATCGATGTCAAACCCAGTTCCATTGTCGCTACCACCAAATTCCATCCAAGCGAACCAGAAGAACGAGAGAAAGGGGAACACCTCTTTCACTCACAGATGTGGGTAAAGGGGACTCCAATGCATTTCATTTTTTATAGTAGCAGTCAGAAGAACCTGATTTCAGCAAAGGTCGTCAAGCAGTTGGACCTATCAATAACACCACACTTGCAACCCTGCACCATTGGTTGTCTTTGCCAAGGACAAGATCTCTGCATCAGGCAACATTGTTGTCTACCCTACAACATCAAGCCCTTCAAAGATGAGGTATTGTGTGATATTTCCCCCCTTGAAGTTTGTGATGTTCTTTTAGGCCATCTATATTTGTGAAAGAGACATGTTGTGTATGAGCCTAGACCCCGTAGTGTTATTATTACTTTGGGTAGACAATTGTACAAGATACCATAGGTAACGCCACCTATCGTTATTTCTTTAATCTCTGTTAAGCAATGCAGTAAGGTCATTTCACAGACTGGGAAGTTCGTCTTATTTGTGATACTTTCTTGTAGTAAACACAAGGTTTTTGCCACATCCGTGACCTATACATAGAGCCTCTCTTTGCAGCAGAATCAAGTGGATGGGATCGTGGAATATTACAGAGACATATTCTCCTCACCCACCGGGGTATCGATGCACTGCCAAGTCAAGCATCCAATTGATCTAACCCCCGGTGCACAACTGCCTAATTGACCAATCTATCATCGCTCGCTAATGGAAAATGATGAATCAAGCGCTAGATCCAAGAGTTTCTTCAAAAAGGGCACATACAACCCAATTCCTCCCTTTGTGGAAGCCTAATTGTGTTGGTGTAGAAGAAAGACGGGACCCGGAGGCTATGCATTGATTACAGAGCATTAAACAAAATCACAGTTAGGAACGGGTACCCAATTCCCTGAATTGATGACCTTATTGACTAATTCAAGGGGGAAAATCTCTTGAGTAAGATTGACCTAAAGTCTGGCTACCACCAGGTTCCCATCGAAACAACTAATGTAAGGAAGACAACTTTCAAATCTAAAGAAGGTCTCTTCAAATGGCTGGTCATGCCCTTTGGCTTAACAAATTCACCTACAACTTTCATGAGATTGATGGATGATGTATTGAGACCTTTCACCAACTCTTTTGTGGTGGTATATCAGGATGACATCCTCATCTTCAACTGAAATTGGGAGGAGCACATGCAGCATATTCAGTAGGTTTTGGGCACTTTGCGATAGCACAAGCTATATGCCAACTTGGAAAAATGATCCTTTGGCATAAACAGGGTCCAATACTTGGGCTAAATTGTTGATGAGCATGGGGTACATGTGGATCCAGCTAAGATCCAAGTCATTCATGACTGGCCAACCCTGACCACACTAACAAAGCTTCGGAGCTTCTTGGGACTTGCCAACTTCTATTGAAGGTTCGTGTTGGGATTCTCCCATATTGCATGGGCCCTCAACAAAGTAACCAAGGGCGGTGGCAAGGAAAAGTTTGCATGGCGATAGGAAAAACAACAAGTATTTGATGATCTGAAGCATCGTTTGTGCTCAACTCCAGTACTCTCCTTACCTGATATACAAAAATCATTCGAGATTGAGACGAATGCCTCCGACTATGTTGTAGGTGCAGTTCTCACTCAACATGGTCATCCAATAGCATACCATAGTGAGACACTCTCAAATACTGTCCAAAAATACCCCACCTATGACAAAGAAATATATTCCATTGTGTAATCATGTTGTCAATGGAAACATTACATTCTGGGAAAGGAGACAATCATCCACATTGATCACAAGCCTCTGTAGTTCATACAGACACATGGGAAGTTGCAGAGTGACTACCATCAAAAGTTGTCCACATACCTACATCAATTCCATATCAACATCAAGTATAAAACATGGAGCACAAATCATGTCGTTTACTACCTCATTCGCCCTTCCGTTTCTGCCCTCACCACAGTGCTCCATTCCTTTGGGCATGAGGCATTTGAGTGGCCCCAACTTTATCAACATGACCCTGACTTCACCACCACCTATCATCTCTTGGGTACAAGAGTGAATGCCACCGATTTTCACATCCAGGATGGATTTTTATGCCATCTGGGCCACCTTTGTGTTCCCACAAGCGAGTGTGCATAGTTGATTTGGGAGGCTCACTACAACAGGATGGCGGGGCATTTTGGCATAGAGAAAACTGTGGTCATTCTATAGAAACATTTTTATTGGTCAAAACTTCGACAAGACGTCAGCAAGTATATTAGATCTTGCACTGCATGTGCCATTTCCAAGCCATCTATCAAGAAGCAAGGCTTATACACCCCTCTTCTTACTCCTGAGAGGCCTTGGGAATCCATCTCAATGGATTAAATGTATGGCCTTCTGTCCACCAAGCACATAAATGATTGTGTATTTGTGTTGGTTGATCGGTTTTCAAAGATGGCCATTATCCTAGCCTGGAAGAAGAGCATCATAGCAGTAGATACTGCCAAGCTCTTCTTCAAATGGATGTGGGACCATCACCTCAGATCGAGACAACATGTTCCTCATCACATTTTGGTCGATTCTCTGGTCACTGTTGGACACCAAGCTCACTAAATCCACTTCTTTGCACCCCCAAACTGATGGCCAGACATAGGTCATCAATTGGATTATTGTGCACATCCTGCGCATGTAAAACTCTAAGTATCTACGTACATGGGATGAGAGTCTTCCCTATGTTCAGCACAGATACAACAGGGCTCTCCATAGCTCCACCGGCCATAGCCCATTTCAGGTGGGGCTGGTATTACAACCCTTGGGTCCCATTGACGTTGCACTATCTCTTGTAACCACACAAGCATAATCTTCCCATGTTCAGTCTGAGGCTGACAAAACCACCATATTCATTGAGTGGATTCAGAATATCCACTATCAGGTCCATGAGATTGTGCAGAAATCCAATGCTAAGTACAAGTAGTGCCATGATCAACACTGGGTACCGCACTAGTTTTAGGTGGGAGGCAAGGTCTATTTATATTTGCGGAAAGAGAACCTTGCAAAGCCCCATCAAAAGCTTCTCCCACTTCGCTATGTGCCTTACACTATCACCAAGGTTGTGGGTAGTAATTATTTTGAGATCAACACTCCACCCTTCCTTGGCTTGCACCTAGTTTTCAATGTGGATCTCCTTCAGCCATTTTTTCCACCATTATTGGACACCTCAAGATCGCAGAACAATTGATACCAACAAAGCTCAACCCTGACTGCATGGAACAGGAATCCACTGATCAAATAGTGGACACACAAGTCAAGGGCATTCGCCGGAAGAGGATCCAACAAATCCTACACCAAGGCAAGTGGCTCACCTAGGGCCAAATTCAACAGAAGTTTCCTCACCTGATGGGGGCACTCAACGCAATGGAGACCATTGCTTCCTAAGGGGGGAGGACTGATCCAGATGGATATTGTTGGCCACCCACCTATTCCAACTGTCTCCTCTTGAAAGTTTTTAGTTCAACAAGTTCTTTTGTAGTTCTTTGTAATTGTGGATTCTACACTTATGGGTTTTTCTGAATCCCTACACNCAGCTTCCAGGTAGATATTACTGGTCTCCCATGATCCAGGTGGATATTGGTAGCCACCCACCTATTCCAACTGGCTCCTCTTGAAGAATTTTAGTTCATCATGTTCTTCTGTACTTCTTTGTAATTGTGGGTTCTACACTTCTAGGATTTTTTGAAGCCCTACACATCTTCTAGGTGGATACTGGTGGCCTCCCACCTAATCCAACTAGCTTATTTTGTATGTTTTCATGTCAACACATCTTCCTGTACTTCTAGGGTCGTTTTGGGGCCCTAAACATTGTTTTATTTTCTCATCATAATCAAACTATAAATAAAGTCAAATTTTTATGGTGTAATGTGTATTTCTCGAAAAGACCTTTCCAACGGGCTATCACACGCCTAAAATGGAGATCGTAAGAAAAAGTTATGACCCCGGGAAGTTGAGGTACCAACTTACCCATAGGGGCCCACATAACTTTTGGTGTTTCATCTCCTAGGGTTAGGTTTTTGGATGTCTAGGGTTTTGGCATTCATGAGTAATGTTAAAAAATTTCTCTGGAGCCTCATTGTAATGATTCTTCTCATATGGATGCACGTAGCAGGCACATCTTTTCTCAGAGATAGCTACCACCATTTGAGCAAGTTGTTTTCAGTTCTCCAATTTTACAGTTTCAACCTATTTCATTTATTCAATAGAAGATATTGTTCACTGGATATTTGTGTTGTTCTCCATATCTCTGTGTTTATTGTATTCAGTTTGTTAATCAGTTCATTATGCTCATAAATCCATATCAATGGTATCAGAGCAGTCTGCTCTTCATTTATTTTTCTTCGTGTATGTCCCTGACAAGATCTGGGTACAAGAAGCTGGGACTCGAACCAGTCGAGCCTTTACGAGATCAGTCACACCGAACCTAATAACAACCCATGGGGGATGAAAATAAATATGATGGAGTAAGATATCCTTTCAAAATGTTGCTCGAGGAATCCCTTACATGAAAAAGGAATGAAATGATGGACAACTTCGCATAGATCCTTCGGTGAATGCCCACAGGAGAAGAATATTCATCAAGCGGCCATAAAACCCCCTTCAACGTATAGGTCAATTTTGATATTCCATAGTTTGAATGACTGATAGATGCGGATGTTGTAGATAAATGGTTGAATCTGCTTGAAGGGTATTTTTTAGTCCATAATTTTTTTGATAGGGAAAAGATTACTTTTGCACTCCTCAAAGTCGACCCCCATGTTAAGGACTGGTGGGATACTTACTCTGAGCAAAGAGCCATAGAGGAATCTGAAATATTTGTGGTCGCCCCCACATGGAATTCCTTCCGAGATGTCATTAAAGAACAATACTACCCTTTTGGAATCTATGAGGACCAGTACACCAAATGGACCACCCTGGATCAGGAAAGGGACCAGACAGTACCAGATTTCACCAATATTTTCCATACCCTGTGCACCAAATTGGGTATCAAAGACTATGAGTGGCATATGGTCCTCAAATACCATGATTGTTTGCATATATACTTTCAAAAATAAATGGATTTTCTAGACATCACCTCATTAGGTACAACTTATAGATATGTTGGTAAGATCTAGCAGAAATTTAAGCAGAAGAGGAAAGAGTTCGGATCTGCAAACTCCTCACAGCTGAAGCAGGGAAAAGGCATTCCCAAACCACACAACAAGGGACAAATCAAAGATGGTGAATCTCGGGACAACCAGTCCAAGCCACAACACAAGAAGGGTAATGAGAAGTCGAAGAAGGACACGGGAAAATGGTGTGAATACCATAAAATCCCTTGGCACAACACCGAAGAATGTTGCTCCAAGAAGTCACTCATGGCTAAGCTGAAAGCTTCTGAGTCAGAGGTTGATTCTGACTCCAAATCAAATCCAGAAGGAGGGAAGTGGATTATCAATGTTGAACCTAGTGCCACTGTCGCTACCACCAAAGTCCATCCAAGCAAACCAGAAGAACCAAAGGAAGGGGAACACCTTTTTCACTCATAGATGTGGGTAAAGGGGGCTCTGATTCATTTCATTGTCGATAGAAACAGTAAGAAGAACCTGATCTCAGCAGAGGTCGTCAAGTGACCGGACCTACTAAAAACGTCGTACCCACAACCCTACACCATCGACTGGGGTACATGTTGATCCAGTTAAGATCCAATTCATTTGTGACTGACCAGCCTCGACCACACTAATCGAGCTTCAAAGCTTCTTGGGGCTGGCCAACTTCTATTGACGGTTCGTGTTGGGATTCTCCCATATTGCATGGGCCCTCAGCTAAGTGACCAAGGGCAGTGACAGGGAAAAAATTGTGTGGGGGAAGGAATAACGACAAGATTTTGATTATCTGAAGCATCGCTTATGCTCAGCTCCAGTGCTCTCCTTACCCAATATGAAACAATTGTTCGAGATTTAGATAGATGCATATGACTATGTTTTAGGCATTGTTCTCACTCAACATGATCATCTGGTAGCCTACCATAGTGAGACACTCTCAAATATTGTCTAGAAATACCCTAGCTATGACAATGAAATGTATTCCATTATACAATCCTGTCGTCAATGGAAACATTACATTCTGGGAAAAGAGACAATCATCCACACTAATCACAAGTCTCTGCAGTTCATACAGAAACAAGGGAAGTTGCAGAACGATCGCCATCAGAAGTGGTCCACCTACCTGTAGCAGTTCCATCTCAACATCAAGTATAAGACAGGGATCACACTGTGTCGTTGACTCCCTCAGTTGACCTCTCATGGTTTCACTCACCACCGTCCTCCATTCCTATGGACATGATGCATCTATGTGGCCCCAACTTTATTAGCAAGATCCATACTTCGCCACCACCTATAAGCTCTTGGGTACAGGCGTGAATGTCACCGATTTTCACATTCAGGATGGACTGTTATGCCATCTGATCTATCTATGTGTTCCTACAAGAGAGTGTGAAAATATGATTTGGGAGGATCACTACAGTCAGATGGCAAGACATTTTGGCATGGAGAAAATTGTGGCAGTTCTACAGAAACATTTTTATTGGCCAAACTTTGATAGGACATCAGCAAGTATATCATATCTTTCACTATCTGTGCCATTGCCAAGATTGTCATCAAGAAGCAAGGCCTATATAGCCCTCTTTCTACTCTCGAATAGACTTGGGAATCCATCTTGATGGATTACCTGTCTGGCCTTCCATCCACCAAGCAAGGCAATGTTTGTGTATTTGTGGTACTTTATCGGTTTTCGAAGATGACCATCCTCATAGCCTGCAAGAAGAACATCACAACGACAAATACTTCCAAGCTCTTCTTCGAACGAGTGTGGGTCCATTTTGGGATACCACAAACCATCATATTTGATCGGGACAGTAGGTTCCTCATCACATTTTGGTCGAGTCTTTGGTCACTGTTGGACACCAAGCTCACTAAATCCACTACTTTCCACCCCAAAATCGACAGCCAAACATAGGTCGTCAATCGGATGATTGTGCACATCCTGCGCATGTACAACTCTAAGCATCTTCGTACATGCGATGAGAGTCTCCCCTATGTTCAACATAGTTACAACATGGCTCTCCATAGCTCCATCGGTCATATCCCATTTCAGGTGGGGCTAGGATTCCAACCCTTGGGTCCCATTGATGTTGCGCTACCTCTTGCAACTACACAGGAATCTTCCCATGCTCAGTCTAATACCGACAAAGCCACTAGATTCATTGAGCAGAATTAATACATCCACCAATAGGCCCATAAGATTTTGCAGAAATCCAATGCTAAGTACAAGTAGCGATCAACACAGGGTACCACACCAGTTTCAGGTGGGAGACAAGGTCTATTTACATTGGCAGAAAGAGTTCCTTACAGGTCCCCTTCGGAAGCTCTGCCCAGTTCATTATGGGACTTACACTATCACCAAGGTTGTGGATAGAAATTCTTTTGAGCTCAACACTCCACCCTTCCTTAGCTTACACCCTGTGTTCAATGTGGACCTCCTTTGGCCATATTTTCCACCATTATTGCACATCTTAGAGATCGCAGAACAAATGACACCAATAGAGCTCAACCCTGACTGTATGGAACAGGCATCCACTAATGAGATAGTGCACAAATAGGTCAAGGGCACTCACCAACAAATGATCCAGCTTTATCGAGTTGCCAAGGTAGGGCAGCTCCTACACCAAGGCAAGTGGCTCACCCAGGGCCAAATTCAGTAGAAGTTTTCTCACCTAATGGGGGAACTCAACGTAATGGAGACCATTTCTTCCTAAGGGGGGAGGATTGATCCAAGTGGATATTGGCGGCCACCCACCTATTCCAACTGGCTCCTCTTTACATTTTTTAGTTCAACACATTCTTCTTTACTTCTTTGTAATTATGGGTTCTACACTTCCAAGGTTGTCTGAATCCCTAAACATATTCCAGGTGGATATCGGTGGCTCCCACCTAATCTGACTGGCTTATTTTGTATCTTTTCATGTCAGCACATCTTTTTGTACTTCCAGGGCCATTTTGGGTCCCTAAACAATATTTTTTTGGCTCATCACAGTCAAACTGTAGACAGAGTCAGAGTTTGATGATATAATGCATATTTCTCAAAAATACCTTTCCATCGGGCTATCATGCACCTAAAATGGAGGTCGTATGCAAAAGTTACGACCCCGGGAAGTTGAGGTACCAACTTACCCATAGGGGCCCACATAACTTTTGGTGTTTCATTTCCTAGGGTTAGGTTTTTGGATGTCTAGGGTTTTGGCATTCATGAGTAATGTTAAAAAATACCTCTAGAGCCTCATTGTAATGACTCTTCTCATATGGATGCACGTAGTAGCCACATCTCTTCTCAGAGATAGCTACCACCATTTGAGCAAGTTGTTTTTAGTTATGCAATTTTATAGTTTCAGCCTATTTCATTGTTCAATAGAAGATATTTTTCACTGGATATCTATGTTGTTCTCCATATATTTGTGTTTATTGTATTCATTATGTTAATCAGTTCATTCTGCTCATAAATCCGGATCTGCCCACCTAATCCAACTGGCTTATTTTGGAAGTTTTCATGTCAGTACATCTTTTTATACTTCTAGGGCCATTTTGGGGGCCTAATCAGTGTTTTTTTGGCTTGTCACAGTCAAACTGTAGACAAAGTTAAACTTTTATCGTGTAATGTGTAGTTCTCGAAAATACCTTTCCAACGGGGTATCATGCACCTAAAACGGAGGTCGTATGCAAAAGTTATGACCCCGGGAAGTTGAGGTACCAACTTACCCATTGGGGCCAACATAACTTTTGGTGTTTCATCTCCTAGGGTTAGGATGTCTAGGGTTTTGGCAGTCATGGGTAATTTTAAAAATTCCTTTTTAGCCTCATTGTAATCATTTTTCTCAGAAGGATGCATGTAGCAGCAACATCTCTTCTCAGAGATATCTACCACCATTCGAGCAAGTTGTTTCAGTTTTGTAGTTTTAAAGTTTCAGCCTTTTTTATGTATTCAATAGAAGTTATTGTTCACTAGATATTTGTTGTTTTTCTTTGTATCTATATGTTATGGTATTCAATCTGCTATTCATTTCGTTCCACTCATAAATGAGGATCAACAAAGCACATATAGGACCAGCTGGAGGCCACTTTCAGGCCGACACGACAATGTGAAAGATACTTCAGGCCAGGGATGATTTTAAGGATGGAAATTTATTTTAAAATGTAGAAACCTTGGCGAATATTACTAATCCTTTATATGTCAACTATAAATGTTTGGCGATATTTTTCTAAAAATATTCAAATTTCTAAGTATTTTATATAGTTTTTATAAAATTTTAGCAATTTTTAAGGTAAAATAATTTTATCCTATAGAATTTGGGCGAATCATTTTTAAAATAGTGAATCTCATTTTTGGAAAAACCATGGAAAATTAGCCCATGAGCGAAATTTAGCCCCTAAAATCATCCCTGCTTCAGGCGAGTCTGAGGTGGTTGAATCTGCATAAAGACTGTTGGTAATAGGTCAAGAAATGTGATAGCTCTCAAATAATGGGTTGAACTTTGTGGAAGAATTAAATTCCATTACAGTCAGTCAACCCTAATCGACCATTTGAGATCTGGGCCATCAATTTTTTCAGTCCATTTCCTCAAAGAGAAAGAAAAACAGGTGCAAAATATATTATCATTGCAGTTGTGTATGTGAATAAGTGGGCAGAAGCAAAACTAGTCAAAACATGCACCAAAGAGGTCGCGGTGAAATTTATTTATGAGAACATAATCACAATATTTGGATTTCCACTAACACTAATTAGTGACCAAGGGACACATTTTGTAAAAAAGACAATCCAAGTCCTGCTAAAGAAATTTATCATTTATCATAGAAGAACAATGGCTTACCATCCCCAAGAAAATGGTTTTTTTGGATCATTTATTAAGACACTACATAAAGTACTCACTAAGATCTGTGGCATCGACAAGAACGACTGGGATAACAAAATTCATGCAGTCTTATGGGCATACAAATCTTCTTGTAAGCGATCGACTGGACATAATCCCTTTAAACGTGTCTATGGACAAGAAGTTGTGATCTCACTTCACATTTGGGCCAACTCAGACAAAGTAGAAGCTATTTCTAAATTCGACCAAGACAGAAGCAGGTAGGACCATATTTTCCAATTCAATAAGCTAGAAGAAGGAAGATTAATATCAATGCACCACCAAGAATTTCAAAAACAACAACATAAATCATGGCATGATCGTCATCTAAAAAAGAAGGAGATGAAAAATGGAGACCTAGTTCTACTATAAGACAGTCGAATCAAAGGAAAATCCACAAAGTTAGAGACAACATGGCTTGGTCCTTATGTTATAGAAGATATTCGATCGACAAGCGTAGTTCAACTTTGAACTTTGTTGGGGCATCCATTTAAAAAAGTAATTAATAGTGCATGTTTAGAGAAGTATAATACATAAAGATGAAGAACCCTATTGGCAAAATCTGTAGAAAGTAATGCCAACAGGGATCGACCAGAACTGGAAATATAACAGTCCAGTCGAAGTCAATGTAGATTAATTATATTAATAAGAAATAAATCCTTTTTCATATTAATAAACTAAAAGTGAGTTATAAATAATTCAGGTATAGTATTCAGGTAAAAGAAATTGTTATAGGAAAAGCTAAGTATTAAAGAAGAACCAAAGCTTGGAAGAAAAAGTAAAGGAAAAGTTGAATGGAGAGAGAAAGAAGCCCTTGGTTAAGCCACAGAGAAAATGGATGAAGATGAAATAGACACATGACTCCATCTCCAGACTTACGACAAATCCTCATCAAGTGACAGTCGATTGACCATGGCGGATCCAGACCAAGTGAGTGAGGTTCAAGTGAGCGAAGCCATCATAGAGGGGACTACCATAAAACAGATGAACAAAGTAATTATAAAGAACATCGACTAAGAAGAACCAACAATAGGAAACTTGATGATACAAAAGAAGAAGTCGGTCAAACCATGCATCGACCATAGATCAATAGAGGAGACTTAGTCGATCGAGCAAAAGAAAAAACCGACCAAAAAAATTTTGACTCCAAGAAATATAGCACACTTAAGAAAGGACAGGAAAGGAACAACGAACATGAAAAGAACATTAATTCTCTACGCGACACAAAAGACTGTTGCGTAGACACTATTGTAACTCCGAGTCGACTCGACACATGCGGAATCCAAGTGGAATTCACTACAATTAAGTATTGATAGGACCTGCATGTGTGCCAACTAAGCATTACCCTAGATGTCCCCTCATATGAGTCGAACATACCACCAACAGTTATGACAGAGGCGCCTGAATTTAAGGAACAATTGGTTGCATTTAATTTGAATCTCCCTCTCCCGCCTATAAATTTGGAGGACACTTATGACTTTGTGTCATTGTTATCCCCCCCCCTAGGAAGTAGAGTGGAGAGTTGACCGAGAAATCGAGTGAACCTACAATTTCCCTTGACTTGTTGAATACCGTCGAATTGGACATAGAGATGTCTATAATGAGAGGACAAGTCTATGAGACAGTGGAAGGATCAAAACCAAGAGAAATGTTCGACAAAACAACCTCAACATCGTTACAAATTTGGATGCAGAATATCCAACAGTGGCGACTGGAGGAGATGGATTGGAGAAAGAAGTGGAAATTTTTTATAGAATGGGACATGGAGGATGGTTGTTGGAAGACTAAAACATAATTCTTAGAAAAAGTAGGAATCAGACACCTCCTAGGAGCACCACAAGTCGTCGACTTAGGTAAATGGAAGGAAGAAGCATAAATTTTATTTCCATTCGGTATCACAATGGATATATCTAGCTCAACAGTCTGATAGAAATGACAAGAGGGATTATTCACAGAGTCACCGGAATTCCAAAGACAAGGATCAAGATCCCGAAAACTTCAAATGCAAATTTTGATCGGGTTAACAACAACAAAAAATTCCAAGGGATTACTTATCAAAAAGATTCCTGACTTGCATGCAAGATGGATTTCAATAATTGTATCATTATGCTTTACACCAGTTGGTCGAGCTTCCGATGTCAAAATGACCATGGTCGAGTCAATCGGCCAAATCTTTCAAAAAGAAGAAAACTTCAACTGGTCTGAATACATGGCCGACATCAACCAGACTAACTACACGGAATGCCAAGAAGCAGGTAAGGAAATAAAATTCCCTTCTTTATTAATCTGCATAGAAATGGAGAAATATAGTCCAGTTTGTGAATCTGCATTCATAATTAAGAAGGTTCTAGCAATGGAAAAATACAGAATTTTTGCAGAAGAGCATACATGTACCTCCAGTTCGTTATCTTCACAAGAATTGTTTCGATTATGGGTCGGAAACTTAAAAGATAACTCAGATAGATGGCGCGTTGAGAAATCGGTTCATTGGGCCTTGCCAACACTCTACGATATTCAGTTATAACTCGACTACACCAAACTTTGGTGTGGACTGGAGTTGGCCCCGTAACCGGAAGAGTGACATTATCAACCGATAGTAGAGGAAATATTCACAGAATTAGAAAGACAGATAGACTAGGAGATATAAATTCCTCCTGAAGTTAACCAAACAGGACTACCTTTGGTATTCCCCCTTACCAATGCAAAATAGGAGGAAGAAAGAGAAGAAGAGATATATGCAATACCCTTTGTTGAAGACTTAGAAGCATGGGCAATCATTCCTCCATGACCTTTGCCCAGAAAAAAGAAAGCAACCAGCAGAAAAGATAAAGGGAAAAAGAAGTCGGATTCGAAGAAATATCTTATGACACAGAGGATATCTGGCAAGAGACTTTCCAATCAATTGGAGGTATCAACTTTAATGACCCTTGTCATTCAATAAAATATGACTAGTATCACCAGTGAAATTACCGAAAAAAACAAGCAGACAAAGAGGTAGACCCGACAGGAGACTGTTGCGATGAAGAATATTTTAAACTCGTCAGTCAGACCTAGAATGAAGGAATCCATGGAGAAATATAAAGTACAAAAACAACAAATCAAACAAATCAAAAATACACTCCGACGGATTGAAACAAGGGGAGTAAGGGGGCATAAGATACACAAAATCTTGACCATTGTGGAAACTTCAGAAAAACGTCACAATGAACCAGTCAGAATTAGAATTCAAGAAGACTAAGACACCAGGCAAAAGGAGAGTGACCGACTTGACAAAAGAATTCCCACTAGCTGAGCTAGTAGCCATAATAAGGGAACGACCTACAAAGACGAAGAAGAGACAACTTATAAATGTTGAGTCATCAAAAGAAACTGATTCAGACCAACCATCTATGTCAGTTGACGAGGATATTGAGATCGACATACCAGAGAAGCCTGATTCGGTCGAAAAAATACCAATCCAGCCGGCTCATCTAGTCGAAATTGTACAACAACATGAGTCGGTTGATAAAATACCAATCCACTCGGTCCATCCATTTGAATATATACAACAACTGGTCATCCATAAGGAATTCGACCTCCAAGAAATCAACACCTAAGATGATAACATTCCTTAATCAGGACCAGTTGAGATTACGACCGACGTATCCACAGAAGCAGAGAAAATAAAGAAACAAGGTAAATTGTCATAACAACAACAACAACAACAGGAACATAGAGAGGAATCTTTCCCAGAAAACACTCTGACTAAGGATACAGTACAACGTCCGATGCAAGCCCAACAGTATCTCTTGCAAAAAGAAACAGAGCAGACATAGTAGAAGGAAAGAATAGTAGGGGACTAGGTCGATCATACTCACTTACCTACACAACAGACAACACAAGATCAATATAAAGATGAGGGGTCAACAAAAACATCAGAAAAGAGTAAGAAAAAGAAACTCGTGCAAATCATCTTTAAAATGACCCAACCTTCCAACCCATTCATATCAATTGTCAAAACTACACTCGACCCGACATCAATATCCGACCACCACCTCTTTGACTTACATCAACTCATCTCAAAAGAATCAACAAAGAGGTGGAAAAAAATCATTAAAGAAGGAAGTCAGGTTCGAAAAATAAAGGAGAGTCAAAGGAAAATGCTATAGGAATATAGAGAGAAGGTCATAAATCATTTAGGAATAGAGCAGTTGCCAGAAATCGAGATCCCCTTAGTGTGTTTTAAAGACTTGGTCAAAAGGCTGATCAAAGCTTACACAGAAAACCAACAACAAGTCGAACTTCTACAAAAGGAAAAGGAAGATATACAACAACAATATCGCCTAGAAATGACAGATAATCAAAGAATCCAAGAGCAGAAAACCATCATCATGGTGACTGAAATACAACCATCTTAAAGGACTCAGACAAAATGTGGAAGAAGTCACCAAGAATGCTACAATGCTAAATTCAGTGGTAAGTAACTAGCCAACCTACTTTGCAACTGCATTCAACAAGTGTAGAATACAAAAATCTACGACCAACATCAAGATCAAAGAGGCCCTCACAAGTCAGTTAGAAAAGTAAAAATTAGTATAGTCATAGCTTGCATAGCAGGAACAATAATGGCAGAAGGAAGGGAACAAAGTACAGTTGGAAACCAACGGCTCAGTAATTCGCCTCGCGCAGCTCAAAGAAAATATTCAAGAGATAGAGTAGCAGATTGACCCAAAATCAGTTGATGTATAGCAAGAAGAAATATCAAAAAAAGTAAACTTGTTGGGATAGATCAAGACACTAGGCCTGGAAGCACAACAGCCGATCAATGCATGGCATGAATTCACCCAAAATTTGAAGCATTCATCTCCCAATATCCTACAGACTTCCTTCGAAGCCAGTATAGAAAGAAGACCAAAGGACGCAGTTGATTCAACTAGTGACAGAGATTTCAGCATAGCAGGACAATCGAATATGACTCCATAATCCTATCAAGCACCAAAAAAATTTGCCTCTCTTTCTCTCTCTCTCTCTTTCTATCACTCTCATTTTGTAAATAGTCAATGTAAAAGAAATGTATGTTATACTCCCCTCTTGCTCGGGACAAGTGGGGGGATATGTTTTAGGGGCTAGTCGACTCTATCGACTAGACCTAACAATCAACTAAGAGTTAGTCAGTCAACTTTTGAAGTCGAAAGTATAAGTCGGTTGAGGGTTCTGTTAACCGACTAACCCAGACAGTTAAGTAGTTACAACTTCCTGGTAGCTGAATATGTAGGTATAAATAGACAAGCATGTATGAGAGAAGATGTCTCCATTGTGCTATATTGATTCATCTATCTAATAAAATGTTGTTCTTTGGGCTTCCACTACTTTGTGTATGTCTTTGTCTATATATATGTATATGTGATTCTATGCTTGCTTATGTACTGAACTATTTGTAACACTTCCCTACTTTTCCCTAAATTACAACAGTATGTGTAATAAACTTGTCAACGCAAACTAATGCATGTCACCCAAAAATATTCAAATTAGAGTCTTGTTAATATTGACCTAACTAAATTTCAAATAAGATTGATAATAACCAATTAAACTAACCAGTTTAATACAACAATTAACACTTGGTGTTTGGTATTTCGCAATTAAATACAACAATGATGAAGTTATATATGACATTATTTATTTAATTGTTTTCATTCATGTCAAATGGAAATTATGTTACATAAATTTGTATTTCTCTCTTATTTTTAGTCCCTACCCTTAGGGACTATTAGTAATCAGTTAACCACTTTTTCATTAGTTTTGCACACAAATCGATGAACTTTTGTTGTTTTAACCTATAGTTTTGAAAAAATAATATAATTTTCCTACTCATATTTATTTTTTAAGCCTAAGTTTGAATTTGGGCGTCTTATTTGGCCTCATACCGAGGCAAGAGACCATTTTTTGGAAATAAACTTAGAAACCTTATCAAATATTTAAATATTTACACCCATTAAGATGAGGTCGATTAATGCTACACTTGAGACTAGCATTAATTCTCAACATTTAATGTTTGGATGCAGATATGCATAGTGTATAAACATTTAATGTTTGGATGCAGATATGCATAGTGTATAGCATAAGCCATATTTTTTACATAGCCTCGTGTCTCATAGTGGCAGTGCATGAGTTTCCACCACCCTCCACTTCCACTTGTATCTTGCATGTCCTTAGAGACTATTTTTCCAAACCATATTTTTTACATAGCCTGGTGTCTCATAGTGGCAGTGCATGAGTTTCCACCACCCTCCACTTCCACTTGTATCTTGCATGTCCTTAGAGACTATTTTTCCAAACCAATTTCAAGATCCCTGAGACTATTTTTCCAAATCCCTGACACTATTTTTCCAAACCAATTTCAAGATATGCATCCAAGAGAAACCAAAAGGATTTGTTGGCACTACTGCACAAATATCCATCCTTATAATTCTAACGGACGGTGGAGAAGGGGAGTCGATGGGATGGTATGTTTCCAAGCTTTGCATTGTACTGGAAGGAATCAGGATGTCATTGCATTGCATACTTGACTTCTGCAAAATAGTGAGTGAAATCAAATGTAAGAAGACTGGTGGTGAGTGAAATCAAATTTACAACTACTTGCATTTATATATAATTTATTTTCCTCAACTTTTTCCACTGAATTTTGATTTATTTTCCTTTCAATTTCAAAATGAATTTTACACTAAATAAATTTATTGGGCCAGTGAAAAATCATTTACAAACCTGTGAAAAAACATTTACTTCGTACTTACCTCATTTGGACTTCATTTTTTGCAGGAATGTAACTTATGCGTGAAACACCCAGCCATGTGATTTCATGCCATACATGTAATCTGAAATATCATTATGGTTGGAGGTCAACTGGCTATCTCTGCTAATGCATCTTCATGCCCGATGCTCTGAGAGCCCGCACTTCGACTTGCCATAGTATAAATTTGAACAATAGCTTGGTGAGTCGCTTACCAGCAGTAACCTGCAACAAATTAATAGCGAGTTGGTTGAAACTGACACTAGGGTTGAAAAGAATCACAACCTAGAAAAAATGGTGTTGCTTGTGTACATGAGTCCCTTTAGTGATTTCGCTCGACAGAAGTTTTATGGCCAGTTTACGTACCCTCCTGAACCTGTTTATTTTAATAGAGAATTGCATCCATCTATTATATGGCTCCCAAATATTCAATATGTGAGGCTAGTAGTAAGACCAACAATTCCAGACAATAGTGTCCATTGGAAAGTGTTGCTCGGCTTGGGATTTACCCTTGAGAACACATGGTTCCACAGGAACAAGTATCAAAAGTCCATTAGGTGAGGTAGTGAGGTAGTAATTTTGAACCCCTGATGAGGCGAGGAGGAGGTATTAGACCCTTCCAAAAGAATATATACAAGGCCTGCCTGCACCCCACAATATTGTCCACCTTGTCCAACAATTGGCCAAATTCGCAGACGAATTAGGCTCGAAGCTTGAGGAGGGAACTTCCTTCAAGCTAGAGCGTAGGCATAGTGAAAAGAAACAGAAGCATAGAAATACTATGAAATGGTACCTACCCCTTTAATTTTTCTCAAATTCGATCGAACTCTCAACAGGTCAAGCATATTTTTTGTGAGTACCTTTGTTTCTATGGACTTTGGGCTGATGACTCTTGGTTCTAGGGTTCTTTCCCTCCTTCGTTGGATTGCAAGAAAGTTTTCTAAGTTCGGTAGTAGGAACTTCATCCAAATTGTGAACAAAATTTTGGAGAACACTAGCTTGGAAACAAATGATTGTTGAACTAAGGATTAATTGCAGAGTATGAATTACATACAATAAAATACTTTGGCAAGGAAGGATCATTATGAAAAGCCAAATCTTCACTCAACCAAGTCTGAAGTACACTAAATTAGATAATAGAATGCATGAGAAGGACCTGTAGGGTATACCTGACTTCCTAAGGAAGGTAAAACAACAACGATGTAAGGCTTGTTTGATTGCGCTCCGACTTCAAAGCCCCTCATCAGTGAAGGTCAAGATCAGGTACACAACGCATCTAGTCCGAGCACAATAGCTAAGGGTTCAGAAGGCACACAACCGAGCTCAGCTATGAGGAGAAACTAACTGAAGGGTGAGGGAAGCCCCCAGTGTAAATACGATGTCTGGGTCTGTGTTTGTTCCGTTAGTGGGTAAGTTTAAGACTAAAATCCCTCAATGAGGCTTTCATATAGTAGCTACGTCTCTCAGACTTTATTTGGACCTGATAGGCATCGCACCCTTCACTCTCACTATCAATTGGTGGGTAGTGAAAAAACAGAATAAGTCTCAAGCTACTCACTGGGTGGAGGCAGCTAACTGAACCAAGCTGATCACTCACTAAGTGTGGCGCTCATCAATGGTGACCTATTTATTTAGTTTGACAGTGCCAAATGATGTAGAGAAATGAGTGGTTCAATGACTGCTCCCTAGTGAAGCAACTGATCGATCCAACTGGTAGAATTAAACCAGGCTCCCATGGAAATAAAAATAAAAATATAATGATGCATTCTTTCAACAATGTCTGTGCGCTTCAGAGTGCCTCCATTTCAACAATGGTCACGCGCTTCAAAGTGCCTTCAATGGAAGAGTCTCCACCATGGGCTTTAGTGGCCGAAGGTTTCTTGGAGAGGTTTTGATCCCGTGAAATCTCTTTCCTACTTTCTTTCTTCCCAAAACAGTTGATAGTCAGACAGGTCATTCAAGTCCACGTGTGCTATGCTCTCTGCAAGATGGTGGTAGCCACTATTCCCTTTGGACTCGTGTGTGGTCAAAATACATCGTTGTCAATAGCTAGATGCTCCTTTATTGCATAGTATCCACAATGATACGTGGCAAACTCTACATCTTTATTTTTCTTTCATATTCATGTTCATGTCTGTGACTTGGATGTGGTTGCGTAGATTACCAAAAGCAGGTAGTGTTGTCTCTTAATTATCCTCGATACTATAAATTTCAGCAGGAAGTGTTGTCTCTTAATTATCCTCCAGATTTTACAGGCATTCTCAAATTCTGATTCCAAGAAAAATATTGAAAATAAATAGAGAGTTTCAGAAATAATTATCTTGACTTTGGATCTTTTACAACATTTATTTTTATTTTTAAATCTCAAACATTAGAGCGTTGTTATTTTTAAGCCGATAGGCGTCTCCCCTATTGGAATCGGTGGATTAATCAACCTTTTAATCATAAATTTCAATCTTAGGGTTGGCAATTGAAGATGCTGGCATATTCTTCGTCGTCTTCTCTAATCAATGGATGAGATTTTGATAAATTAACTTCCGCTCATCTAT
>SNQJ01S0026061.1:52913-63207 GCA_010110895.2 Picea sitchensis
GTCATCATTAGCCTCGCCATAAAGCATAATGTAATGTACTCAGGCCACTAGTCTAAGCCACATTACTACGAAAAAGCTCTGAATACCAATTTGTCATGTATCTGGTATCACATAAACAAAACGAATTGCTATGATACCAATCTGTAATGTACCCAAACCACTAGTTTGGGTCACATTATTGCAAAAAATCTCTAAATACCAATCTTTCATGTATCTGGTCTCAGAGAAATGAAAAAAAATTCTTTGATACCAATTTGTGACGTACCCACTACTCGAGTACCTCTAAATTCGCCTTGGGCAAATTCGAATTTATGTTACCAATATTTAATTAATCAATAAGTGATGCAACGCCCCACCTCAACGGGTATCGATGGATCTTGCACAGGACTAAACCAGAATGGTTCTTCGGATCCCCAATAGACCCCCAATTTTAAATATAACACACACACACACACACACACAGGTCCAATTCCAATGCTTGCCTGAATTGATTTCATTCGCAAGTCTCCCCTCACTTGATCACTGGCTGTGACCAGGCGCCTACCCGAAGTTGTTTTGTAACTATAGACTTCGAGTATTTTAATGTGAGTTGTTACCAATTCTCTCGATTCCCGAATTGGCAGATTACTAATCCAACGGGTGCTATCTCCCTTCCTCTGGAGCTTCTAATGTAACGTCGGGTTGTGACCTGGGGCCCAACTATCGAGTGCCTCGGGCCTTCGCTCTTTGCATCTTCGAAAGATAGCTTGCCTCTCTTCTTCTGAAGTCTGAGCCACGAATTCTCCTTACGTCGGATCAACGATCCACGTCTCCCCGCAACTAATGACTCAGATCACCCTTCGCGCTTCACGAAGTTGACACTCTACTCCTCATGATTTTCCCGAACCACGAAGTCTCCTCTCCTAATCAGACGGTTGTCGAGGAATCAAGATTTTCCCCCAAAGGGATCTCTACCGTTCCTTCAACGCTTATTTGATAACTCTCTCCTCTGGAAGAGTTCTATGCCACTAACTCTCCTAAGATTCAACTCTTTCACGCTGAAAATTTTATGTCCCCTTTGAGTCCTTCAAAGGTTTGACCCTTAGGAACCTTCCTAAGTAGTTTTCAACCACCAATCTAAAAACTGCTCTCCCTCCTGAGCTTTGTGAAATTCTATCCTTCCTGAGCTTAATCTCCACTACAAACTCATAAATTCTCTGGATTTCGTTTCTCGCACACCTTGCTTGAACTTTCTCCACACGTCCTCTACCTCTCAAAGAAATCTGCTCACCTCTGTGTGCTCCTTGCAACAGATAATTTTCCAATCTCTCCTTAGATGAACAAGTCCAACAAGTGACTCGGCCTNAACTGCTCTCCCTCCTGAGCTTTGTGAAATTCTATCCTTCCTGAGCTTAATCTCCACTACAAACTCATAAATTCTCTGGATTTCGTTTCTCGCACACCTTGCTTGAACTTTCTCCACACGTCCTCTACCTCTCAAAGAAATCTACTCACCTTTGTGTGCTCCTTGCAATAGATAATTTTCCAATCTCTCCTTAGATGAACAAGTCCAACAAGTGACTCGGCCTACGCACCTCCTGCATAGTTTCTGTGCACTCCTTGCACTTCTCTTATAGTGAAACCCCGGTATCCCTCATGATATTTTTCTGAGATTAACTCAGAAACATGTCAACGCACTCCTTGCGGACTAACACTGCACTCCTTGTAGGTTTTCTCAGGAAGAGAAACAATCGAAACTTATTGTTTCCTCACAAAGTCATTCACTCAACGTTCATAAGCATAAAACAAACAAATAGTAGAGAATAAAAGCAAATAACAACCATACCATTCATAAGATGAACACAGTGAACACAACACACCATGAATTTGGATCAAAGCCTTCTCTGTTATATTAATTTGAGTGCTTTGTACATAGGGGTTTTCAACAACTTCAACAATACTCTCTACTACATATCTATCTCCTTCTTACCATAATAATCGGACATATAGTTTACATATTCTTTACAAAGAGAAGCTCATCGAGCTTTTCCCTCCAACCATCTAAGTGTTATCTTATCAAATTAAGACTATTAACTACTAAGGTCTTATATAATAAATGATAGGCATAGACAGATAAGAGAAAAAAGCTACAGATCTGTACTTTCCATAAATACATTGACAGAATTACAATCCTCCCCGATATTGCATTAAGGGTTCGTCCTCTTATCCTTTTAATGATATTTTAATGACATCCATATCAAAACTTTTAAACTTGACACATCCTTCAATATTTTGATTTCTTCAAAATTCGCGTTGGTCGTTGATTTTTCCTCCTCAAGCGCCTTTGGTATGGATGCTCCTGCATCATACTCCTCTGGAAAAAAAATCATGGACTCTTGTCCATGAGCTCCTGCACTGTACTTCCATGCTTTTTGACATTTTCTTCACTAACCCAATTGGCATCCTCCACGGGGTGCCCCTTCCATTTGACCAGATACTCATAGTAGGTCTTTCTTCTGGTCTTCTTACCAGCCCTCTGATCAATAATCTTCTATATTTGTGTCTTTTCTACTATATGCATATGTTTTGTCCACTGAATCTCTTGATGATCCTTCGGTCCTTCGATCTCATCTTCCCTGTAAGGATACAGGTTAGCTATGTTCAATATGGGTGATATACCCACATCATCTGGTAGCTCTAATTCATAAGCATTAGCCTCAAACTTTCTCAAGATTTTGCATGGCCCAATATTTTTCATCTTCAATTTGGTGTATGTTCCTTTTGGGAACCTCTCCTTTCTGAGATGTGTTAAAACTAAGTCTCTCACTTCAAATTGAAGCTCTCTTATGTGTTGATCAACTCTACACTTGTACTCTTGGATAGAGTTTTGTAGTTGTTCTCTGATCTGGCTATGGAGCTTATGCATTTCTACAGTGAAATCCTCTACTCCAGCACTCCTGAACACACTCTGTTCTATGTCTCTCAACTCAGACACTCCTCTTGGTTGCATTCCATACAGAATTTGGAATGGGATTTTTCCAGTGATTCTATTCGGTGAGTCATTGTAAGCAAACTCTACTTGTGGCAGAATCTGATCCAACTGAGTACGGTGTTCAGTGACCAGACTCCTCAACAAATTTCCCAAGCTCTTATTCAATACTTCAGTCTGTCCATATGTTTGAGGATGATAAGTTGAGTTGAAGGAAAAATATGTCCCCAATTTCTTCCACAGTGTTCTCCAAAAATTCCCAACAAACTTGGTGTCTCTATCTGACACAATGCTCCTTGGCAGTCCATGAAGTCTAACAACTTCTTTAAAAAACAAATTTGCAATGTGTGTTGCATAATTTGTCCTCTGGCATGGGATAAAGTGTGCCAATTTGAAAATATGTCCACTACCACAAATATGGAATCACAACCTCTTTGGGTTCTCGGCAATCCCAATACAAAATCCATACTTAATGCATCCCAAGGCCTCTCTGATATTGGCAATGGTTGATACAATCATGTGTTCTATCTTTTGCCTTTAGCATGTTGCCAAATTCTGCACTTGTTAACAAAACTTTTTACTTATGTTCTCATACCTGGACAATAATACAAACAGTTCAATTGTACAAATGGTTTTTCATGGCCAAAATGTCCAGCCAATACTCCACTATGCTTCTCTTTTAGAAGGTTGTCCCTCATGGAACACTTTGGAATACATAGTTGATTACCTTTAAACAACAATCCATCCTAAATCAAGTATTCTTCCCACTAGTTTCTGTCTCTCAAGACAAGATTCATACAAGCTTCATATGCTTCCCTGAAATCTGAATCATCACTGTACATTTCCTTAAGGTGTTCAAACCCCAAAGTCTTCACCTGAAACTCCTACAAAATCAAGCATCTCATGCTTAATGCATCAACAACCTTGTTAGCATTTCCAGAGATATGTTTAATTACAAAAGTAAAATTCTGCATAAATTCAATCCATTTGGTGTGTCTTTGATTCAAATTTTCATGTCTAGTTATGAATTGTAAGGCTTGGTTATCACTATATAAAACAAACTCTTTAGGAATCAAGTAGTGTCTCCATTTCTTTAAATCTTGTATCACTGCATAAAACGCTTTGTCATATGTGGAGTACTTCTTCTTTGTATCATTTAGCTTCTCACTAAAATAAGCAATTGGTCTATTATCTCGGCTTAAGACAGCTCCAATTGCAGCTCCACTTGCATCACACCTTACTTGAAATGTCTTACCAAAGTCTGGCAAAACTAGAATTGGTTGTCCAGTTATCTTCTCCTTTAACAATCTGAAGCTCTTCTCTACTTCTTCTGTCCAGTTAAAAGACTTATGTCTCTTCTTGACTATGTCTAAAATCGGTGCACATATCCCACTGAAATTCCTAATAAACTTCCTATAGAAACTTGCTAAACCATGGAAGCTTCTCACCTCGAAGATGTTTCTCGGTGATGGCCATTCTCTAATTGCTTTTACTTTCTCAGGATCCATCTTCAGTTCATTTGCCGAAATTACAAACCCAAAATAAATGAGTTATGTGTGCATGAAAGAGGATTTCTTCAAATTTATCAGTATCTTCTCTCGCTACAACCTCTTCATCACTAGAGTCAAATGTCTCAGATGCTCGCCTTTAGTTTTGTTGAAGATCAGTATATCATCAAGATACATGATCAAAAAATTTCCAATGAAATATTTCATTACTTCGTTCATCAATCTCATAATTGTACTCAGAGCATTTGTTAACCCAAATGGCATGACGAGCCATTCATACATCCCTTCATTTGTCTTTAATGTTTTTTTCCACTCATCACCTTCCCTCATTCTTATCTGATGATATCCACTCTTTAAGTCAATATTGGAAAAAAAAAATTGCTCAACTTAAGAAATCCATTAAGTCATACATTCTCGGTAAAGGGAATATGTACCTGATGGTGATTTTGTTGATAGCTCTCGATTTTTTGCACATTCTCCATCCTCCATATTTTTTTGGACTTAGTATTGTTGGTACAACACATGGGCTCAAGCTTTCCCTTATCAAACCTTTATCCATCAAATCTTGAAATTGCTTCTTGAACTCTTCATTCTCTTGAGGTGTCAACCTATATGCATCTTTTTTTGGTAAACTTGCCCCTGGTATAAGGTATATATGATGGCTTATACTCCTTATAGGTGGCAATGATCAAGGCATCTCATCCACGACTATATCAACAAAATTCTCCAGCAATTCCTTAATTTCTTCAAGCAAATCTTCCATTGAAGTACTTGTCAAAATGACCTTTGGTTTCCTTACTATAGCAAACTTCATTTCTCGTTCTTTTTTGACTTCATTCAATAGTTCCTTCCCACTCATGAGAAGTATGCTCATGCTGGCTTCTTCCTTCACTTTCTTGTCTTCAATTGGCAGCAAAATATGTGTCCTACCATTGTTTTCCAAAGTATAGGTGTTCATCCTTCCATCATGAATGAAATTTATGTCATATTTCAACGGCCTTCCCAACAAAAGATGACAAATATCCATAGGAATCACATCGCACCAGATATTATCCCTATATCCTCCTATCTTGAATTCAACTTGGCACTGTTTAGTAACCATTACCTGGTGTCCTTTTTGCAACCATGAAACTCTATATGGGTTTGGATGTGCAATTTTTTCCAGCTCCAAATTCTCCACCATCTTTGTGGATAATAGGTTGTCAGTGCTTCCACTATCGATTATCACTTTTCATACCCTGTCCTTAGCCTTGCAAGCAGTCCTAAACAAGTTGTTCCTTTGGACTAGTTTCTCCACTTCCTCTTCTAGTTTCAAGAGAACCTTTCTCATCATCAAAGACCTTCCACTTTCTGCACCTTCTTCTTCAACATTTCTATTTTGAGCTTCTGAAATGTGAGCCTGGCCTCCTCCTTATTTCTTCCTCTCGAGGCATTCCCAAGACATGTTTGTATATAGTTTATATAGTTTCTAAGGACTTTATATAGTTTGTATAAAAGTTTGGCGATTTTTAAGGTAAAATAATTTTATCCTATAAAATTTGGGCGAATCATTTTGAGAATAGCAAATCTCTTTTTGGGAAAAACCATGGAAAATTAGCCCATGAGCGAAATTGAGCCCCTAAAATCATCCCTGGTACCTAGATACCTTCTCATCATCACTTTCCCTATGACCTACTCTAATATTTAGACCGTAAAACTCTTCATTATACTCTTTGAATGTCACTCCCTTCTGCCTCAAATTCTACAGCCTTCTGAACAAATTAATCTGATAATCTCTGGGTATGAATTTGGCTTTCATCTTGCCTACCATAATGTCCTAGCTCTTTATATTCTTCTTTCCTTTACACCTCCTAATAGCCTGCACTTCATCCCACCATAGTGTTGCATGCCCCTCCAGTCTTGTGACTGCATGTTTTACCTTCTTCTCTTATTCAATGTATTCATAATCAAAATATCTATCAAGAGCCCTGAACCAATCAAGCAACTCTTCTACATATAGATTACCTTCATACATTGGGATGTCCATTTTCTCTCTTGCTCCCATTCATGCAACATCTTTCAGTAATCGTTCCTCTACAACATCCTCTGCAAAAACCTCTTCAGTTCCTCCTTCTTCACTTTCGGCCTCACTGATGTCTCCAGCATTAGGTTCCCTTCTTTGTGTTGTCTCCATGGCATCCAAATAAGCATGAAGTTCCCTCATCTCTCTTTCCACAGCTAGTTCAGGCATAGGTCTCTCTACACGTCTCCTTGGAGGCATTGTTCCAAGCTTCTTCTTCAGAGTCAAATTTATTTGTTGTCCCGTGTCCTTTTTCATCCTACAGAAAAATTTTGTCGTGTGCTCTGATACCACTTGATGCAGCGCCCCACCTCAACGGGTACTTCTTGACCTCCTGGTCAATGGATCTTCCACAAGACTGAACCAGAATGGTTCTTCGGATCCCCAATAGAACCCCAATTTTAAATATAACACACACACACATGTCCAATTCCAATGCTTGGGCGAATTGATTTTGGGTGCAAGTCTCCCCTCACTTGACCGCTGGCTGTGACCAAGCACCTATCCGAAGGTGTTTCGTAACTACGGACTTCGGGTATTCTAATGTCGCTACAATTCTCTTGATTCTGGAATTGGTGAATTACTAATCCAGTGGGCACTATCTCCTCTCCTCTGGACCTTCCAATGTAATGTCGGGTTGTGACCTGGGGCCCAACTATGGAGCACTTCGGGCCTTCGCTCTTTGTGTCCTCAAAAGATAGCTTGCCTCTCTTCTTCCAAAGTCTGAGTCATGAATTCTTCTTACATCGAATTGACGGTCCATGTCTCCCAACAACTAACGAATCGAATCACCCTTCATGCTTCATGAAGTTGACACTCTACTCCTCATGATTTTCCCGAACCATGAAGTCTCCTCTCCTAATTAGACGGTTGTCGATGAATCAATATTTTCCCCCGAAGGGATCTCTACCGTTCCTTCAATGCTTATTTGATAACTCTCTCCTCTGGAAGAGTTCTACGCCGCTAACGGTCCTGAGCTTCAACTCTTGCACGTTGAAAATTTTACGTCCCCTTTGAGTCCTTCAAAGGTTCAACCCTTAGGAACCTTCTTAAGTAGTTTTTGACCACCAATATAAAAACTGATCTCCCTCCTGAGCTTTGTGAAATTCAATCCTTCCTGACCTTAATCTCCACTACAAACTCAAGAATTCTCTGGGTTTTGTTTCTCTCACACCTTTCTTGAAATTTCTCCACATGTCCTCTACCTCTCAGAGAAATCTACTCACCTCAGTGCGCTCCTTGCAACAGAGAATTTTCCAATCTCTCCTTAGATGAACGAGTCCAACAAGTGAATCATCCTACGCACCTAATGCGTAGTTTCTATGCACACATTGCACTTATAATTATAGTGAAACCCTGGTATCCCTTCTAATATTTTTATGAGATTAACTCAGAAACCTATCAACGCACTCCTTGCAGACTAACACTGCACTCTTTGTATGTTTTCTCAGGAAGAGAAACAATTGAAACTTATTTTTTCCTCAAAAATTCATTCACTCAACATTCATAAGCATAAAAAAAACAAATAACAGGGACTAAAAGAAAATAAAAACCATACCATTCATAAGATGAACACAGTGAACACAACACACCATGAATTTGGTCAAAGCCTTCTATGTTATATTAATTTGAGTGCTATGTACATAGGGGTTTTCAGCAACTTCTCACAACAACTTCTACAATACTCTCTACTACATATCTATCTCCTTCTTACCATAATAATCAGACATATAGTTTACATATTATTTACAACGATAATCTCATCGAGCTTTTCCCTCCAATCATATAAGTGTTATCTTATCAAATTAAGACTATTAACTACTAAGGTCTTGTATAATAAATGATAGGCACAGACAGATAAGAGAAAAAAGATACAGATCTATACTTTCCATAAATAAATTGATAGAATTACAATCCTCCCCGATCTTGCATTAAGGGTTCGTCCTCTTATCCTTTTAATTATACTTTAATGGCATCCATATCAAAACTTTTAAACTTGCCACGTCCTTCAAGATTTTGATTTCTTCAAAATTCGCGTTGGTCGTTGACTTTTCCTCCTCAAGCGCCTTTGGTATGGATTCTCCTGCATCAAGAAGCATAAAACCAAATCATGCAATTAACAAGAACGTGTTAAACCATAAAGGAAATGACCAACATACCATGCAAAACAATAACAACAAGCATGCACAATATAAATACATCTGAGAGATAATAAATACACAACAAAATATAAATTACAGAGAAAACATAGAGATCACTTATCTTTTCAAATGACCATTCACCTACTAGTTGCAAGTGTCGGGCGTTCCACCCAACCATAGTCACTATTGTTCTAGTTCTCAACAGTAAGTCACCCCTGAGCCATGGCTATGAATCCACAAGGACGGGTCCTAATCCGAATCTAACACACACAACCAACTACCAAGCTCTCATAGTTTTCCCAACCACACAACAATCCTATTTTACTAGATCTCTTCCCCTTCAGCCTACACAACCCAAAGAAATGAACCCCTTTCTCTGCAATGCAACCCGTTATGTTGTTCCACTTCTTTTCCAAGGCTCCAGTGCTACTGGTCAGGAAATATCAATGTTGGAAACTCAAAGGATTCCTAGTTGTAGACAGTTCTTTCACAATCGTCATCATTCTCATGCACACAAGCACCCATTCCTTCCTGGAATAATCAATAATTACTTATATCCAAAAAGCAATGACTCTTCGCTTCCCCTAACTCATTTCCCATTCTCAGACCCAGATAAACAATGAATTGAGGAACCAAAATGAAAATAAGTGATTAACCAAATGAATGAGGAGTCATGAATGACCAACCCCAAAATAGCCCAAAAGTGGGGTTTATGTAATTACATGCAATAAAGAACCACATAGACTTCCCCAATAATTTTATGTAACCACTTTTCCCAACTAAAACCAAGATGGGTAAATAAAATCTAATAAAAATACTTTAGCCCCATCTCTCATGGAAGCATAACCCTGTATCTTTGTCCTTGCATGTCTTGCAGCCAACAATGTATTTTATTAATATATTCAAAATATCACATTTCTAGGCACTCTGGCAATTAAAATTATAGGCACTCCATCCTTTCATCAAATAAACAAAAATACATTATTATTCTGGGGATTCAAAACTCAGGTATTACATTCCCTTCCCCCTTATTTTGGCATTGTCCTCGGTGCATATAGAAAACATAAATCAAAATTTCAAAATTATTAAAAAAATTGTGGGTACTCTTCCCGTATGGCATCCTCATGCTCCCAAGTAGCATCTTCAGAACTGTAGTAGGTCCACCGAACCTTTACCAATCCTATGGCTCGATTATGGAGCACCATGACCGTCATGTCCAATATGTGCATTGGGTGGACCTGAAAGTCTCCTTGTGTCTCAACTTGAATCAAATTCCAATCAATAACATGGTTAGGATCATGCACATAATTTTTCATCAAAGAGACATGAAATACATTATGCACATTCATGGAAGCATGTATGCAATTGGCCCTATTTTGTCCAATATCTCAAATGGACCACAGTATCTGGCTACTAGGCTTGTACAACTACCCAACTTTAATGAGCTCTTATTGGGATTCACTTTCAAAATCACATGCTCTCCCACTTTAAATTATCTATTTGTTTTTTTCTTATCTTCATAACTCTTCTTTCTATCTTGTGTTGTTTTAAAATTCTATTTAATTTTAACCATCTGGTCTTCCATATCCTTGAGCAATTCTAGCCCAAGTACCACTCT
>SNQJ01S0026061.1:63217-78221 GCA_010110895.2 Picea sitchensis
CGGGTTTATGTGCGTAACGACAGATCTCTGTGGCTTAAAGACGCCAGAATACGTCTCTACCCTGAAAAAAAATACCCACAATTTCTGCCAAGGAAAATGCTCTGATACCACTTGGAAGATACCAGATATATAAAATATGCAGAACATAAATAAAATGCTAGAAATGGCAGAATAACAGTAAAATATCCAGCATAATCTTCACAATACACAGAAATGATATACGAAATAGCAATAGAAAAAGCACTTTCATTCAGGAAGCAATGTTCACAGGCCTCTTCGAGGGGGCAACCTCCAGTCGAGCAGCGCTCTGTTACAATAATCTCCAAGCTAGGGTTCTCATACCCTCGCCCCTTATTTATACTAAATATGTCTATTAAGAGAAGCATATAGAGGAAAATCCTTCTAGAAGCGGAAGCTTCTATTAGGTCTTCTTACATCTGTCTTATTTTATTTTATTGAAAGGCCTTATTAATATTGACCTTTATTACATCCGAATACATTGATCTACCTATGTGCGGGTTAGGACCTTAACACACGAAAGAATTTAGGAAGAAATCTCTTGCATTAAACATTCCTTTGGATTTTTATGAACAAAGTTTGTGTGCAAGACACTCACCTTGAGAACAGGGGAAAGCATGTTCAAGAAGATCCCACAAAGAAACCTTCCAATCTCCCAAATAAGCCTTTTAAGAAGTTTAAAAGGAAGGACAAGAAGACCGCCACAATGATGAGAGAAGGAGGAAATCCATATTGCACTCATTGTAGGAAAAGTGGTCATGATGATGAACACTGTTGGAAATTGCATCTAGAGAAGAGACCGAAATAGTTCGGAGGAAAGGGGAAGACAAAAACTGTTGCTACAGTGCAACAAGATCTTGGTTCTGATTCAGGAGATGAAGGAAAGATTACAACGGTTGGAGTACAAGGTAAAGATTCCCTTCATGCTAGTTCGAATTCCAATAATGAATCTCATGATGATGAACAAAAGAGGAATGAATTATTTCACATAAGAGTTGTTTTTAAACACACTAAGATAGATACATTATTTGATTCAGGTTCCCAAGTAAACTTGATATATGAAGCACTTATAAAAAATATGGGTCTTGAAACAAAACCACATCCAAAGCCTTATCCTCTTGGTTGGGTATGTGATAAAGCAAAACTTAATGTCACCAAACAATGTAGGGTCATATTTGCTATTGCTTCAAAATTGATTGATGAAGTGGATTTGGATATTGTATCACTCGATATATGTGGCATAGTGTTGGGGAGTCCTTATATTTATGATAGAAAAGCAGTCTTCTTTCATCATGAGAAAAAATATGACATCACTAAGGGGGGAGTGGAATATATTGTTAGAGCTCACAACATGAGGGTAAACACAACACTTATTAGTGCAGGACAAATGAAGAGACTCATCAACACTAATAAGAGTATGTACTCATGGTCGTAAGAGAGAAAGATGTCAGAACATTTGATTCTTATTCCTTCTCATAAGAAATAATTAATTGATATTGCTTCTAAGTATGATGATATTTTCCATGAACCAGATGGATTAGCTCCTAAGAGGGAAATCCAACATGAGATACATCTTCAACAGGATTCTCCTCTTCCTAATGTGGGCATGTACAAGATGTCAGTTGTGGAGATGAAAAAATTCAAGAAGCAAGTACAGGTCTTATTGGATCAAGGGGTCATCAAGCCCAATTCATCTCCTTGTGGTTCTCCGATATTGATGGTGCCAAAGAAATATGGCACATGTTGAATGTGTGTCGATTACCGGGCCTTAAATAAAATCATGATGAAAAATCGATACCCTCTTCCTCGTATAGATGATTTACTTGATCAGTTAAAGAATGTTGTTTATTTCACTAAGTTGGATTTGCGCAGTGGATACTATTAGATTAGGGTTGTAGAACAAGATGCATGGAAGACTGCCTTTAAAACCAAACATGGATTGTTTGAGTGGTTAGTTATGCCATTTGGGGTCTATAATGCTCCGAAAAATTTCATGCGTGTGATGAATGATGTATTTAGGCCTTTCCTAGATGATTTTGTCATTGTATATTTATACAACATTCTTATTTTTAGTGGGACTTGGGATGAATATGTGAGGTATGTAAAACAAGTATTGGATACTTTTCAAAGGGAAAATATGTATGAAAAATTGTCTAAATGTGAATTTGGAAAGACTACACTTGTATAGTTAGGTCATATTGTAGGAGGAGGACAATTAAAATTTGATCGTTCCAAGATTGATGTAATTGTAAATTGGCCTGAGCCAAAAAGTGTAGCCGAGGTTTGGAGCTTCTTAGGTGTAGTCCAATATTGGAGGAGGTTCATTTCAAACTTCTCCTTTATAGTAGCTCCTTTTCATGCTTTAATCGATGTGAAGAACACTTTTCAGTGGGAAGGAAAGCAACAAAAATCTTTCGACACTTTGAAGGAAAAGATCAGTACCACACCAGTATTAACATTGCCTAATCTTTAACAACCCTTTGAGATCAAGACAGATTCCAGCATATACACCATGGGTGCAGTATTGATGTAATATAGTAAGCCTATCTGTTACCACTCTAAAACTTTTAACCAAGTTGTTGTTAACTATCCTACATATGATAAAGAGTTGTATGCATTAGTTCAAAGCGTAAAGAAATGGAAGCACTATTGTCAGGGAAGGAAATAATCACACATACCGATCACCAACCCTTACATTTTCTCCAAGCACAAACCAAACTGCAACAATCTCAACACTACAGATGGATGGGTTTTCTACAACAATTTCATTTGGTAATCAAGTACACAAAGGGTACAAGTAACAAGGTAGATGATATGCTTTCTAGACCTCCTATTGCTGCTTCTATTATTTTGAAGAATACTTCTTTATCTCATGATAGCTATGTGGAACAATATGCAATTGATGAATATTTTAAAGAATTATATGAGAAACTAACCCATGGTGCATAGGTAGAGAACTATTGTCTGCAGGGAAAACTACACTACCATCTTGGAAAGCTATGTATTCCTACAAGTGAACAAGTCCATGTAATAGGAGAATCTCACGCTTCTCTTGTGTCTGAGCATTTTGGGGTAGGAAAAACTATGGCTCATTTGCAGAGGTTTTGTTACTAGCCTCAAATGAAAGCAATTGTAACTAAATATGTAAATGTATGTGTGATGTGTTCTACTTGTAAACCCACTAATAGAAAACTAGGGCTATACTTAGCACTACATGTTCCAACCCATCCATGGGAAAGTATCTCCATGGATTTTGGAGGGGGTTTAACAATGTCAAAAGGGGGTCATGACTATTTGCATGTTGTAGTGGATAGGTTCAACAAGATGTGTATCTTGATGCCATGTAAAAAGAAGATCATTGCTGAGAATATTGCTACTCTCTTCCTTCAATATGTTTGGGTTCACTTTGGGTTACCCACATCCATTATCTCGGATTGAGATAGTCAATTCCTTAGGTATTTTTGGACAAAATTGTGAAGAATGATGGACACCAAATTGAAGAGGAGCACTGCTTTCCATCCACAGACCAACGAACAGACATAGGTTGTAAAACAAACAGTGGTAGTTTTTCTTCGAGGCTACTGCAACAAGCATTCCAAGTTATGGGATGAACAAATACCCTATGCACATCATGCTGACAACTGAGCCTTACATTCCTCCACTCAGTGTTCACCTTTTGAGACATGTTTTGGGTACCTACCTAAAGTTACTTTGGAATTGATGTATGGGAGAGATTCCAATTCAAATGAAGAAATAAAAGAGGACAAAGATGACAAGTTCATCCAGAGGATCCAACAGGAGCACTAGATAGTCAGGGAACAATTGGAGAAAAGTCAAGAACAGTATAAATCTTGGCATGAAAAACACATGGTTGATCATCAGTTCCAGGTTGTAGACTGGGTATGGCTTCACATCAACAAGGAGAGATTGAAGGATGAAGGAAAGAAACTCAAGCCCATTCGTTATGGACCCTTCACTATTTTGGAGAAAAGTGGTACCAATGATTTTCTTCTAGATCTTCCACCTTATAAGGACATAAGGACGATGAATTCACGCAAGGGTGATGTTGATTATCTTCAAGTAGGATTAAAGGGAACACATCTAAGAAAGGCAAAGTGGATTGAGAAGGACAAGGTGAGGGAACTCTTCCCTCACTTTTATGTTGATTGATGAAAGCTTTTGGTGGTCCAAAAATCTCTCAGTGGGAAGGCGTGATCCAAAAAGGATCCAGAGAAGACTAAGAACAACTCATAATTCACATAAGCAACTAAGGATGCTTAGAATGGCTTCAGTAGAAAGAGAAAGGGAAATAATTCAAAGTTCTCAAAACTCGATTAAAATGAAATCATCACGAAGAGTGTGTCGCAAGCTTTCCAACAACGCAAACGACTCATCAAATGGAGTTACGGATCGAAAGATGTTTGTGGTCAAAGTTTGGTCAACCTATCCCAGTCAACATGGGGATGAGTCAACATCAGTACTGCTGATGTCAACATCAATACAAATGAAGTCAACATCCGTACAACATAAGAGACATGTGAAGAATATGACATGTGTCATGTTGACGTCAACATGGTGACGTGGCAGCACCAGAGGCTTCCATGTGTCACTCATATTTGGCATTTATGGGCCATTCTGTGGACTAGTAAGATTGCGCCATGTGGCATTCCGTATAGTGACGTGGCCCTAACGTGGCAGGATGAGTTGGCAGGTAAAGTGGCAATTCATACAATGATGTGGCGCTGACGTGGCAGGCTGACGATACAGTGGTTGATGTGGCCCAATAGGTGGCTTCCACGTGGCCCAATCATGGGATGCCACGCGGTAGTGGGAAAATGCCCAATGACAACCCGTGATCGAAATTTCAAAAAAATATAAGATTTGGTGGGACCCTGCCAAATCTGGAAATCGACCAATAGCTAGAAGCTTTACCAAAGTTAGCAGAACGAATGTGACACATACACACACACACACACACACATATTGCAATGATCAAGACAAAAGGGGAGGGCCGCGGGATTGACCCTGAGACCACCCCCCTTATAACGTCTTAATATATGCTCTGTAACCAATGGGACAACAACCCCACATTGTTAACAATTCCATGTTAATTATTTAAAATATGCATCCGCCCAGTGCTGGAGGAGGGTGCGTGGGTACAGACTGGCATGCAGTTCGAGGAAAATTATTCAACATTTATTGCAGGTTGCAGGGCATGGGAACCAAGACATAATTCCTCTTGGGCTTGGGAGTGCCAAAGTCGGATTGAGGCGTGGAGACATTCATTTTTAGGTAATTCGACGCCACGAATTAAGTGGTGCCGTCTGTTTTCTGATCTGAGTAAAAATTCTGTAGCTTGATTTCATAATGATGTATACTTATGTATTTTTCCAAATTATTTTGTTGAGTTAATAAAAAGGCATACCCATTTGAGAGCAGGACCTGGAGATGTAGTCCACCAGGGACGAACTCCATTATCAAGTTTTGTGTTCAGATTTGATGCTTATGTCTCTTCATTATTGAGCTTTTCCTTCTTTAATGGTGCATTTAATTTTATGCTCATTTAATGCAATTCTTTATAAGTCACTCGATGAAAATATCCTTGATCATACTACTTCATACCATCCTAGAAAAAAGAACTATTGACCCTATCATAGGTTTTGGTAAACCGAAAATGCCTAGTTGTGGGTGTAGCATGAAGCTTGGAAAGCACCGTGGATTTAAGTTGTGACTATTTGGTTAAATACAGACGAAATTTGTAGCGAAGATCTTCATTGTGCCAAGAGTACTCTGGAGAAACTTGAGAATTATCTTGCAATTGCTAGATAGGACGCGAAATTTTGGGAACTTGCATCCATTCATAAAGAACATCTTGGAGCCAATATGGTACAATGAAGGATAGAGAAAAGAGGGACCATTTATCTTCATATTTCCTTGAAAGAGCGTCTGCAACTACATTGTCTTTTATTTTCTTGTAAATGATCGCATAATCATATCCAAATAGCTTAGTCACCCATTTTTGTTTCTCCAAGGATGAAACTCGTTGCTCCATAAAATACTTGAGGCTTTGATGATCTGTCATAATCTGGAAGTGTTTCCCCAATATATAAGGGCACTAGAGATCCACAACATGCATAATGGCCATCATTTCCTTTTCATAGATTGATTGGACCAAATGGTGCCCAAAAAATTGTTTGCTAGTGAAGGCCAAAGACCGACCATATTGCGTAAGGATGACGCCAATTATTTTCCCTGAAGCATCACATTCCAGGACAAAGGTCTTTCTGAAGTCAAGAAGGGCCATGATAGGAGTAGTGCACATAGCCTCTTTCAAGGCTTGGAAGGAGATATCATCTGTTGGATTCCAAATGACAACATTCTTTTTAAGGAGAGCAATGAGAGGCGCCACAATTTTTCCATAATTCTTAACAAACCTACGATAATATCCTATTAAACCAAGATACCCATGCAATCTCTTGAGATTCTTGGGACGAGGCCAATCCTTCATAGCTTCAATTTTCTTAGGATCCACCCTAACACCATCCTTTCCAACAATATGACCCAAGTACTCCACTTTCAAGGCTCCAAAAGCACATTTATATTGTTTGAGGAAAAGTTGGGGCTGAGAGAGTAGAGGAAGAACTTGATCCACATGGGAAAGATGAGTTTTCCATGTTTTACTATAGATGAGAATATCATAAAAGAAAACTAAGACAAAATGACGGAGAAAAGGATGGAAGACATGATTCATGAGGCTCTAGAAAGTGGAGTAAGCATTACACAAGCCAAAGGGCATGACCAAGAGCTCATAGTGGCCCTCATGAGATTGAAAGGAAGTCTTAGGATTTTTTTCCTCTTTCATATGTATCTAGTGGTAGCCAAAACAATGATCAAGCTTAGTAAAGAATTGGGAACCACTTAATTCATCTAAGAGATCATCAATGACAAGGATGGTAAATTTGTCTTTGATGGTGAGTTTGTTGAGGGTGCAAAATTCAGGACACATGTGCCAAAATCCTTCTTTCTTAAGTAACATGACCATAGGATATGAGTAGAGGTTGGTACTAGGATGGATAACACCTGCGACTAGCAATTATTGACCATTTTTCTCAATTTATTTTTTCTAGGCAAAGGGATGATGGTAAGGGCGAACAATGGGGGGAAGGCTATCGGGGACTAGGGGAAAGGAATGATCATGAAAAACATGAGAATGGGGAAGTCCCTGGGGAGTGGAACAAACAACTTGATGTTTTGAGATGATGTCTTTGAGGTCAAGATGCACAAAGGGTCCGTTAGTGGCATGAATGGAATGGAGTTGTGCAATAATGCCAGAATGACCTTTATTGAGGAGATTTTCCATGCGATGGGAACTGATGATTTCAGGGGAGCCGAAGGTGATTCATTGGAACTTATACTATTGGCCCTCCTGGTTGAAATGCATGGTTAATTCCTTAAAATCCATGACTATGGGACCAATATTTTGTAACCATTCTGCACCAAGAACAATGTCACAACCACCCATGTCAATAGAGAACATATGAGATTTCATGTGGTACTAACCAATTTGGAGATGCAAATTTTCACAATGCCCCCAACATTTCATGGAACCGCCATTGGAAATCATGATTTGAAATTTGTTGACTGCACATATATAACAATTAGTTTCTTGGGAAATGTGGCAATAAATAAAATTATGGGTGTTTCCATTGTCAATGAGGATGATGACCTTCCGATTCTTAATGTAACCAATTAGATTGAGGGTTTTGGGAGCAGAGAAGTCACTGAGAGAATTCAATGGAATGACTGGTTCAACTTCTGGGGGGTCTGAAGGTAGAGTAATATCAGTTGGATTTGATAACTCGACCACAGGGAGGGCCTCAACCGCTTCTTTTGGAACATCCTCATATATGGCCATAAAAATATTTTGTTCCTTATACTTGTGCCTCAGAAAATATTTGCCATCACAATTATAACAAATTCCATTGAGTTGGAATTCAACCATTTCTTCCTGGGTCAATTTCTCAATCTTTAGTGGAGTGGAAGGAGGGGATGGAGTGGTAAGTTTAGGGAGGGGAAGAAAGGATAGTTTTTTGGTTTGAGAAGAGACAACCTATTGTGCTTCCTTAACTGTTTTAGTAGCTTCCACCCAACTCTAAGGGCGAGCCATGAGGACTTGGGCACAAAATTCATCCTTGCGGAAAATGATAAAGAATTCCCCAAAAAAAGCATCATACATTCCCTTCATGTGGAAATCCAAGTGCTCAAAAGTATCTATAAAGTCTTCCAGTGTGCCAGATTGTTTCAACTTGGTCAAATGACATAAATGGTGCATGTCGGTGGCAAAGCGTTCATAAATATCTACAAAAAATTGTGTCCAAGCCACATACCCTTGGTATGCATTTTTTCTCCATTGTCGCCATTACCAACGTTGTAGATCTAGATGGAGAAAATCATACTAGAGTTTGGACAACTCATAAGTAATTTCGTAGAAAGAGAAATAGTGTTTTATTTGAGTGACCCAACGTATGGGATTAGAGCCATCAAAATTGTTCACCTCCACGCGAGGAGGATGCAGGTCCCACAAAAAGTGGTTGGAAGGAAAAGATGTGGACCAGGAGGATTCAATACCTTCAAGGTTATAAAGTGTGGAATAAGAGAAGGGATCTGGGGTGGTATTAAAAAAGGAGGTCAAATTGTTCACTACATCCTGGGATTGCTAACACATTGCAGTCAATTAAGTGATGGATGTGGGAAGTGATTCAAGTGGAGCAAACCGAGGGTCGAGGTTAGCAATACTAGAAGTAATGGAAGAAATATCAATCTGGGTTTTATCATTAGCTTTTTCCAAGGCATTGAGATGTTGTTATCGATCTTGGATGCGGGTGTGGGCCATGGGGATGGGATAGGGGGGCAGTGGGACCACACATAAAGGGGTTACTAGTGAACGATACTAGTACGATCAATGAAAAGAGAGGAATTCAATGGGATAGGTGCCAAATAGGGGTGTTGGGAAGGGGTCAGGTCCATGAGAAATTGTTTTTTGTTGAAAAATGATAGATATGAATGCTATCAAGGTGAAGAGATGAATCCAATGGGATAGGTCTCAAATAATGGTGCAGGAAGGATCCAAAATTTTATTTATTTATTTTTTACTCCTACGTAATTATGCTCCGATCTAAATAATACTACAGTGACGAAATGACCAAATTATTAATAGGAAGAAATGCGTAGGAATTTTGCAACTTGAATGCAAAAGGGAAGGTTGCATGATGGTAGATATTGTCTGTTTTGTTTTTTCTCTGTTTCTATCCCAAGGGTTAGGGTGGTTAGGGTTTCTACATACAAGGGTTTTCCCTATGCTATAGATCTTTGATATATGTGCGGGGTTGAATAATATTACTCGACCCAATATCTCAGGGCACCAACTAAGGAGGCTAGACTGTACCCTTAGTCGTACTACCCGATTACCTAGGTACTAGAGAGTATATTCTAGGGTGTTGTTCTCGGTGGAACTATATCAATAAGGAGGCCAATCGGTTTATCTATGGAGGGCTTTAAGATATCTAGGTTGATCCGTATATAGGTGTTGTATGATGCACTACCACTTGAAGGGGTACCAACATGGGTTACAAGGGCGGAAAAAATGTGCGCCTAAGTACCACTTGTAGTTCCTGCGTGTATGCTTCCCTGAACATAGATTTATGCACTGAATGACAGATCTCTGTAGCTTTAAGATGCCAGACTACGTCTCTACCCTGAAAAAAATAAACCACAATTTTCTGCCAAGGAAAGTGATTTGATACCACTTGCAAGGTACCAAATCTATTTTAATAGTAGAAAATAGAAATATTGAAGAGAATAACAACGAAGCAACACAATATATGAAACCACAACACCAAATTAATACCTTTATTGATAGGAAACATTTTTCACTTTCCTCTTCGAGGGGGAAACCTCCAGCAAAGCAACATTCAATTACAATAATTCTCAAGACAAAATATTCTCATGCCCTCGACTCCTATTTATACTAAATCTATCTACCAAAAGAATAATCTAGAGGAAGATCTTCTATAAGAGGAAGCCTCTATTAGGTCTTCTTACATTTGACTTATTCTTCCTTATTACTAGGCCTTATTAATATTGTCCTTTATTACATGAAAAATACATTATTCTACCTACGTGATGAGTTAGGGAGGTTAGGTTGTTGAAAAATACTCTTTGTGAAGAATAAGGACATAATGTTGAGGCTATATATTGACTTTAAACAACTGAATAAATCCATTGTGAAGACAAAATACCCCCTATGTAGAATTGATGACCTCTTTGATCAACTAAGAGGGGAAAATATTTTTTCAAAGATAGACTTGACATAAGAATTGTTGAAACAAGGATTAAACATAGAGGAGAATGGATCATAGAGGAAATAGTGGTGTCAAAATACAACGTAGAATTAAAACACAAGTCTCTCAATGAGAGTGAGAGTAGATCCCAGATGATGATCTGATTGTGATGATAGACCGATCATAATGATCGTCTATAAATAGGTTTTGGTCATGGACCAAACCAACAAGCTCAGGTGGAGTTGGTTGTACATGTCCATAAAACACGGATATGAGACCCTCAAGTGGATATGATCAACCACCAATTTGGTCGACCATCGAACCAAAGACTTGATCAAACCAGTCAACAGACAAGGTGAGGTTTACAATGGAACCACATGTTCCAACACCCCCTTATAAACTCAACTTGGAGGAAACAAATTCTGCAACTTTCCTCCCTAAATTTGTTCTAATTTCAAAATATGATCACAATATGGTAAATAAACACTCCCAAGGAAGTATGATAACCATCAACACGGATCAAGGCCAAAATAGTAGTCATCCATTGAAAAATGGTTACGAAATCTGCTGTCCAAATGTGGTCCCAGTCGATCAATTGACTAGACAACAAGACAACGCCAGCCAATCAATTAGTCGGCTAGACAAGAATGCACCAATATAATCAGTCTATGTCAATCCAACAATCTCTACCAATCTAGGCTGTCTCTATATTAGGTAAAATAAGCAGAAGTACAACTCCCAAAAACATAGTCGAACATGGTTCGATCGGTCTTAGCAAATCCAAGAACATCAGTTGGGTTTACACATCAACAAATTCAATTACTCCCCCCTTAAATACATATGAGGGATCAAAGTATCATTAATAGATATTCATTGAAAACACTAGTCGATGGACAATAGCTAGTCGAAACTAAATCGACAAATACACATTCAAAAACTTCCAGTCGACTATCAAGTCAAGTCGATTCTCAGTCAACCAATATCCTAGTCGAGTGCCAATTTAATGTCAATTCAGAGCGATCCTATGGTCGACCATAATAAATAAATCAATAATGAAGAGGAGCATTTTATGTCCGTATAATCGTCGATACAAAATGATATGAAGTATTCAAACATTTGGTCAGATGAGCCCATGACCACTCATAAATCCAACCATAGTCTATCCTGGTTGTCGGTACGGTTCCATGTTTCTGTCTTTCATGTCTCTTCTGAAAAGATATGAAAGAATAATTTCCCTTTCTTCTATGGTAAGGATGATGATAAGGCACAAAGTTATGTGATGGTTGATCAAGAGATATAGGCTTGAGGTTTGGTGTACTCTCAGGAGTAGAACAACCTAGTATATCATCTACAATGTCATCAACAATAATATCATTAGCTTCTTGCATGTTAGGAACAACCATCTCATCAATCGGCTTAGGAGATTGCTCTGCTAGAAAATCAGTATGAAATCCATCTACAAAGAACAAAAAATTCTTAGTTGCAACAAGGCCAGGTGTAGGAAAGGAGGCAACAATAACATCATATCCAAGACCTGTTCTTGGAGACTTCAGCTCAAGAATAATAGGACCAAAAATACCCTATCCATTATTCCCAATTCCTCATCTAGTATATCCCATCTTGATGAGAAGTCGAGACCATATACTTGTAGTGTGTTTTTCAAAGATAGGAGAAACGACACAATCATTAGTTTTAAAGCATAATTCAACAACATCTTTCTTACAAAGAGCATCCGAGGGTGGTGAAGAAATGGGTGAGCTTGGAAGCTCAACAACATCAACATTATTCTCACAAGTAGCTGGGATAGAAACAATGGTAAAAGAAGAAACAAGTGAGCATGGAAGCTCAAGAACAATATTCTTCTTAGCAACCTTTTATTGGCGAACTTGTTTTTCAAGGTTCTGTTTGTAGTCCTGCAAGCTCTGAAGAGTCTCATCCTTCTCAATTAGTTGTAACAATTTGACATCATAATCTTCATTCAATGCCTGATATTTGTGAAATATTTGATTGTTATCTTCTTGAAGAGGAGTAGTTTCTTCACGAATCTCATCAATGGAGGCCTGGAAGTGGGAAACCTCACAAGTCAGCTAGGTATTGGTTTCCATCAGTTGGTTGAAATTTGTGCTTAATGTTGTATGAGGAAGATCTTTCACTTCTTCCTCCAAGTCTTCAAGAAGGTCATAATTTTCCTCAAATTCATCTGCAAGATTTTGGAAAAATATTGTCACAGTGTTCCCCATGGCAGTGACCCTTCTAGAGTGCTCAATCACAATAGTCTAGAACACATTTTCTACAAATTTCAATTGACTTTTTAGTCCTACATTTTATGTCTTCAAGGAAACATTTTCATGAGCAATTATTTTCACCTCCTTCACAAGATCATGGATAAGATCAATTTTATTTCCAAAATTATCCACCAGATCATGAAAAATGGTTTCCATGGTCTGTTCTAAGTCAAAAATTTTCCTATATTTATCATCAAGCCACTATAGAAGGCTAGTTTGAAAGAGAAAAGCCTCATCTTCTATATGGGTGTGGAATGTCTTCAATTCACTTCTCAGGCATTGATTCTCAGTCTACAACTATGCAATAAAATTCTACAAGGAAATGACTTATGCACAAAGTTAGCTATGAGATTCTTCCAAGGAAATGGCCTTCTTCTTATAAATTTCTTGCAATTTATGAAGCATTAGAGATTCATCTTCATCCAACATGCCCATCGTCAATGGAGGGAAATATCCAAGACAAGAAATACGCAAAAAAAAGGGTGGATGGGAATTTGACTACAATAATAAATATAACTTACCATTCGTCGATGTATTTCCAATGGGAAATTGTCATCTTGTTTAGCAAAGTAATGAAATTGGGCCACAATATGAAATGTTGAAATGGGCCACATGTTCATCTAATCTTCAATTGAGTTGAGGGTTAGACCACAAGAGGAACCCTTTAATCACCAGTTGTCAGAACAAGAAATAGATTTAACATATTCGCTAGGGAAACCACCAAAGTCTAGATGGCCAGACACACCAATGTGGTTGTTGTTCGAGTCGAGAAAATATATGACCAAGTTGACATAGAATTCAGTTTTATATGCTAGACAATTCAAAGGATCAACATACCCTAAAATAAGTCGAGACGAGCCCTTATGGTGTGCCCAATTTGAAGGTTCACATTCACGAAGGGAGAGCTTCTGAGATTGGATGTCAAACAGTTTACTGGTCAAGTAGAGTGCCAAGTTGAGACCGAGAAATGCTATAGTCGAGTTGATTCAAGATTACCAATCACTTGGGTGGATATTTTTATTTAGCGAGGGTATCTACGTGTCCATAATTCGAGCCATTCGATCTTTTAACCAGTTGAGCCCTTCAACTATGGCCCACAAATCCAAGTCGAGGAGGCTATCCATGGTTGTGTTGAGTGGAAAGAAAACACTGATTGAGGGTTTTGTTGGTCGAGTTGAGTGAGGGTCGATTCTTCAACTATACGTCAAGTTCCCAGCTTAAGTCGATTCAAGGATTTTTTAACCACATCAAATTCAAGTCGGGTCAATCCCTTTCCAAGTGAAGTTGATCCTGTGTGTATAAGTCAAAACACCTTTCAAAAGTTAGTGAGAATAGTTAGACCACCTTCACCAGTCGCATGTCTTCTCGATCAAGGGTTTCATCTAGTTGAGTGCTAAGAAATACTCTTCAGAGAATTCAATGATCCAAACCAAGAGTTGGATGGTCAAGTAAACCAAAGACACCCACAAGAGAAGGAGAGGTCAATCCACATTTATGGATAACAAATGAGTCGAGCCACAACCATTGACAATTGAATTTTGTCAAAAAAACCTTTTCTAACTAGAAAAAGTTGTGACCCACACAAATAAGAGAATAATGATTTTAACATATCTTGTCATGCAACAATAAAAATCGTTCCAACCTTCAAATATCATATGGTCGAGGGACTAACCTAGAACATACACAAAAAAGAGGGTTCCATGGTTCAGTAACCCATGACGAGTAATGGGTCTTCACCCATCACAACGCCACAATTTTCTCACTTCCATCAAAGTATTCTTCTACGAACCCAAGATCAAAGAACCATCGCTCTAATCCCATGTTGGAACATGGATTAAATGTAGAGGAGAACAGATCCGAGAGGCTATGGTGGTGTCGACAGACACCGTAGCACTGAAGCACAAGTCACTCAATAAGAGCGAGAGTATATAACTGATGATGATCTGATTTTGATGATAGATTGATCAGAATGATCATATATAAATAGGTTTCGGTCATGGACCAAACCAACCAGCTCGGGTGGAGTTGGTTGTACCTACCCATAAAACAAAAATATGAGATCCTTAAGTGGACATGGTCAACCACCAATTTAGTCGGTCGTTGACCCAAAGAATTGGTCTATCCACTCAATTGACAAGGTGATCCGGATGATTTTCAGAACGAAATGAGATCAGAGATATAATAAAGAAATGCACAGAGATATTGCAAGAGAGACAAAAATATAACATAGATATAGCGGAAATATAACAAGAGTCACAGATATACAGTAATACACGATTTCTATTAATGAAATAAATGTACAGAGATTGTAAAAGTACAGAGTGAAAGACTCGCTAGAATGGTGGTAGCTTATCTCTGAGA
>SNQJ01S0026062.1:51737-63206 GCA_010110895.2 Picea sitchensis
ACATATTTTTTTGAATATAAATGCAATATATATAAAAAAAATTATATATATATATAACAGACGCTTCGCTTCCGAGGATTTTTGGAAAATGACGCTTCCGACGCTCCCGCTTCCTAAAACGCTCCCGCTTCTGGCAACACTGCTATAGACCCTTCAGACAGAAAGGGTAAATTTGCGGGGTACAGTGAATCTTCGGAGGCATACCGGATATACATCCCTAGTCAGAGACAAATCAAGGTTAGCAAAGATGTCAACTTTGAGGAAAATATAGCCTTCCAAAGATCCAGAGAATCTCACATGGAGATTGACAGCGAGGAGAAAGAAAAGACAGTACCTTCTCCCCTTTCAGTAGTCTAGAAGGAGACAATTACTGATCCAGTTGATTCCGTAGCTCCAGTTGATGTTCCGAGAGACGTTGCAGTAGGCCAGAAGAGGCTTGCATGGGCTCGACAGACTCTGCAGGAGGCAGAGGGACATGCAGCTCCTCATGGTACATTTCGAGAGAGCAAGAGACCATAGAGATTTTCGAGCTATGTTTCAACTATGAGCCACATCATTGATACTGAGCCTTCTTGTCATGGAGAAGCAGCAGGTCAACAGGTTTGGCAAGATGCCATGCCCGAAGAGTATTAGTCCATCATGAAGAATGTGTGTGGGACATTTCTATGAGACAGAAAGGGAAGTCTATGGTGACTTCCAAGTGGATCTATAAGATCAAACATGCAACTGATGGAAGTGTCAAGAAGTACAAAGCGAGATTTGTGGCTAGACGATTCTCTCAGGTGGAGAGAATAGATTATGAGGAGACATTTGCTCCTGTTTCCCGATACACTTCCATCCGTACGAATATTGCCCTTGTCGCATCCATGGGTTGAAGACTATATCAGATGGATGTGAAGATAGCCTTTCTCAATGGAGAAATTGAGGAAGAAGTTTACATCGAGCAGCCAGATGGATTTGTGATACATGAGAAGGAGTCTCATGTGTGCAGGTTGAAGAAATCCATGTATGGACTAAAGCAGGTGTTGATATTATGGTAGCTACATGAGGTATTTACCTCCACGTGTAAACCTGACGAGAATAGAATACTCCGGGAAGCAAGAAGAAACCCTAATGAGTTGGCTAATAACCCTAGAAGACATATCAGCTCAAGAGGATAATTTGTATTAGGTTATTAGCCTCCAAGAGAAGAAGACGGCCAGAAGAAATAATATATACTGAACAGACAGATACCCAGAAAGAGAAGTCGGCCCAGGCAGTTAGCCAGAATTAGTAAAAATACAGGAGGCCAGTCTTCATTCTGGCAGGCATTCTCAGAATTGCAGAGCAGCACTTGTGCGCACTACAGTTGCCCAGTTTGTGAGCAAGTTTGGAGGAGAGTTGTCGTTGCAGTTGTTGTAGCTAGCAGATTACGCTTTGGCTTGGACTATCTCTTGGTTAGGGCTTGGACTATCTGATCATCTCTTGTTGGTGCGCTATCCTTGGGGAAAGGTGCGCTACCCTTTGCTTGGCTATCTAGCCTAGGGTTTGCTTCCGGAGTGATTCTCTGTCAAGGTTAAGGTGCTCGGAGGGTGGCTTCGGCCCATGGTTGGGTGACAATAGTGATATTGTCAATGGTAAAACGAGCACATCCATTATATTCTTACAGCAGGCACCTAGTGCATGGTATGAGAAAATTGATAGATACTTGATGAGTTTGGGCTACAGCAAGAGTGTTCCTGATCCCAAGCTATACTACAACATTATTGGTGACGAGTGCCTAATTTTGGTCCTGTATGTTGATGACTTATTCCTCATCGGTTCAAAAAGCCTTATTTTTTAATGCAAGCGTGCATTGGCTTCTGAATCAAGATGAAGGACCTTGGTATGATGCACTACTTCTTGGGACTAGAAGTGTGAAAGAGGACTGATGAGATTCTCCTGAGTCAAGGGAAATACATAGTTGAGATATTGAAGAAAATTGAGATGACAGACTACAAGCCCATGGCTACACCGATGGTGATGAATCTAAAGTAACTGAGCGAGACTTCTTCCGATTCAGGTGAGATTGATCCACATCTTTACAGACAGTTGATTGGATCATTGATGTATCTGGTTAACACCAGACCTGATATATGTTATGCAGTGAGTGTCCTCAGTCAGTTTATGAGTCAGCCGAGACAGACACATTGGATAGCAGTGAAGCATGTGTTGAGATATTTACGAGGCACAGTTGGCTATGGACTGAGATATGCTTCCGGTGTAAACATGAGATTGCAGAGATATGCCGATGCAGATCGGGCAGGGAACGTAGTGGACCAGAAGAGTACCTCTGGTTGTTGTTTTACTTTGGGATCTGCCATGGTTTCCTGGTGCAGCAGGAAACAGACTTCTGTGGCTTTGAGTACCGCAGAAGCAGAGTACATCGCATTATGTGTGGCAGTCCGCGAAGTAGTATGGCTTCGCAAGCTCCTTGCAAACTTATTTGGACATGAAATGGATTCCACCGTTATCCATTGTGATAACCAGAGCTGCGTGAAGCTCTCAGAGAATCCTGTGTTTCACGATAAATCGAAACACATCGAGATCAAATACCATTACATCAGAGATATGGTGCAGAGGACAACAGTACATGTGCAATACCTTTCTACACACGAGCAAGTTGCAGATGTCTTCACCAAACCGCTTGCCAAGACGAAGTTCGAGTACTTTCGTGAGAGACTTAGCCTGGTGGAGAATGCCTCCCTAGCTGAGAGGGAGTGTTGATGATTGCAGCTTCATGAGACATTCTCCAGATTGTACTCCTCTGGACTGGGTTGAGATGATCTGTGAGAAAGCCTATGTGATAGGCGAGTCGTACTCCTTTGGACTGAGTTGAGATGATCTGTGAGAATGCCTATGTGATAGGTGATTCATACTCCTCTGGACTGAGTTGAGATGACTTGTGTTGGTCTCTTGTCATGCTCCTCTAGACTGAGTTGAGATGACTTGAGATGGTCTCATGTCGTACTCCTATGGACTTAGTTGAGTTGACTTGAGATGGCTCTCCAGCTCGTACTCCTATGGATTTAGTTGAGTTGATCTGTTTGAGTGTGACGTCCCTTGTGGTTGAGCACATGCGGACTTGTCCCTAGTGGCAGAGCACTAGAGGATGTGTGTGAGACCCCTTGCTATATTGTCAAAGAGTAAGGCTATTGTAAAACCCTAATTTGTATTGTGAAGGGTATAAGTCGACCCTACTGTGTAAAGATAATTAATATTATGTGAAAGATTAATTGTATTATTGAGTTGTACAAGTCGGCCCTATTGTGCCAATAGAAACATCTATTTGATGAGTTAGGTCATGTATATATTAGAGAGATACATCCCCATTGTGGATCATATCTCATTCACTCAACGAATAACTTGGAGAGCTGAAATTTGGTGCGCATCTCTCTTGTACTATCTTTCTTGGTCATAGAGCACCCTATTGTGTGCGCTAGGATTTTCTGTGGAGAGGGTTCTTCTCTTGGCAATATAGTAAAGGGTTGCTAGGTTTTTCCCTTGTTTGAGAAGGGTTTTCCCAGGATAACTTCTTGTGTCTTGTGCATGGTTATTCTTCTTGTGATCTTGGTTTACTGCAGCTATTGTGTTGTTGCATTGTTTATGGTTCAAGTTCATGCTAAATTGAAAAGAAACTACNAGAAGGGTTTTCCCAGGATAACTTCTTGTGTCTTGTGCATGGTTATTCTTCTTGTGATCTTGGTTTACTGCAGCTATTGTGTTGTTGCATTGTTTATGGTTCAAGTTCATGCTAAATTGAAAAGAAACTACATGTGCTTGAGCAATCATTAAAATTCAACAGCAAAACCTCCCTTAAAATAGGCAAATGTTTGAGGCCTTGAAGTGCCAACACCTCTTGCATTTACTTCTTCCTTTAGCTAAACATTGACTCCATAAGCCCTAAAAGGCAATGATTTTTTATACTCTTTTGGATGAATGAGACCAAACAAACCTTCAACACATCTTCTTGAAACGTTCACTAACACTAACAGCCATATTACTGCTGCTATAATTGTTGTTACATCCCTTATTTAGCAACCTTAATCAGCATACTAACCCCTAAAACTAACCCAAAAAATTGCATTTGCCTAAGTGCTATCATCCCGAGGCTCTAATCTTCCTTTTGCTAGTGCTATCATCCTAAGGCTCTAATCTTCCTGTTGCTTCTTTTGTAACTACTGTTACAGCCATCATTGCAGCCCATTAACACCCCTCAAACTATCCATAAAACCACTAAACATTTGTACTAAGCAAACTATAATCATTGGATGTTGAAGTAGTTGTCTTATTGCTTTATTATAGTACTTTTCTGAAGTGGTTTCTATTGCTGTGATCATCATTAATTAATGATGTTATAAGTGTTTGGACAGCCATTTAAGTCATTTATTGACCTGCTTTTAAACTTGAAATTGTGAGTGACAAAATATTATCAAACTCGCAGAGTCTTTATATCATTTTGCCAACATAACTTACAATTTCTGGACATATTTGCTACTGCTATACATGTTATCTTTTGGTGTTTCAGTGGCATATTTATATCTTGAAGTCATTGATTTGAAACATTGATATCATTGCTTATTGCTAATGTTTGGTGTTTCATTGGTAAAGGGCAGGTACCATTCATTTACTTTTCCTTTTGCCCCTTTAAACTTTACCAAGTGATTTCTTTCCTCGAGTGACCTAGAGAGAGGGGTGGGTTTTACCTGGTCTTTTTACCCTTCATCAACTAACTAGGTCTTGGGACATCTCCCTTGGAGTGAGTTTCTTCTCCTCCTAAATAGAAAGAGGTATCCTATTGGGGTGACAGTGACAGGACTACCTCTGTGTTACGTCAATCTAGACCTACTTGCCCTAGGGTTTTGGGCAAGTATAGATTGTGCGATAACAGTACAGACACTTCGATCCACTTGTACAAATTCTTCCTTCTGCGACTACCTCTCTCTTAGGCCAAATTTGCCAAAGTTATAGACATTCCTTTGTTGAAATCACCAAGCTCCTTGGCATAAGTGCGGACTCACTTATGCCAACTCCATCCTTACACCACACACTCTACACAATGAAATGTCACAATGACCTCTCTCTTTTATATACAATCCTTAGGGGTCATCATAAAAGCCCCTCCACAAGTCAACATAAAATTAGACTTCAATGTGGGTGTGAAGCCCCAACACAAACCCACAAAGCCCATCACCAAACCCATGAAGCCCCAGCTTCATTCCAAGGGGGGTTTTCACCAAACCGAAAGTGTGATGTGGTGCCCACAACGATTCCCACATGCCCAACACCTAGAGCACGTGAGAATACGTACCCGAAGCTACAAAAATCAACACTCCCTCTTAGCAAGGGAGGTTGTAATGTCCCCATTTTTTTATTTACTTATGTTACAAATTGGGATGCCTGTCAAAGTAGTCAGCTGAGGGTGATAGTAAGATCAAGAGGTATTGCGGAGTTTTATTGGGCCCAACTCACATTATTCATCATATTTCATCATCATGATCCATTCTACACAGCTTGTCTTTGGTTTCGTTGCATTCCGACGATTTCCGTAATTTTGAATTATTATTGAGCATATCTTAATTAAATTCACTAAGGATGTCATTTTGGGCATAATATGTGAAGAAACACCTTAGTGTAATAGCTCATCGGAATCGAGAGAAAAATCTCTACGGGATAAGATGATGAAAAGTGACTTTTAGTGGCCGGAGAAGCCACAAGGGCAAATTAATCACTTTTTAGAGGAAAAAAGGTTTATTAATTAATAAAGTGATTTTATGAAGAAATATTAAAAGTAAATTAAAAGTCACTTGGAGAGAAAAGGTGAACATGGGTATAAAATAGAGATATGGGCTTCTATTCTCTCATTATGTTGTTTGATATTTTGATGTCCGGCTTCTTAGCTAGAGAGCCCATGGTACTTGGGAGTTTTGAGGGTTTTGACAGAATAAACCCTAGAGATCAACAAGGGAGTGAAAGATTCTCCTGTTCTTCATCTAAGCTTGGCCAAGGAGGTGAAAGATCCCTTCCTCACCATTCTAGTTCAGTTTCTATTCAGCTACAAGGATCATTTCTACGGGGAAGAGGAGGCAGGGTGCATTTTTTAAGGTTTTCTGAAGGTTGGGCGCATCAATTGAGGAGGAGAGATTCGATTTGGCTTAGGGAAGCTAGATCTACAGTTGAGCTCCTTCCAAATGTTAATGTTTAAGCCATTATTATAGTTCTTTGCATATTAGATAACAATAGCATAATCCAAGATCACTGAAAAATACACAATCACAAGAGACACAGCATTTGTCCTGGGAAACCCTCTAGGGGAAGAAAACCCAACAAAACTTCCTTAATATAGATAGCCAATACAATGCCAAGAGATCTCTTAAACTAATACAGAAAGTCCTATCCCAGATATGTGCCACTCTCTCTCCTTCTTCTCTAACTGCAGATCTGAAACTTGTCTCACGAAATGAGCAAGTGAGTTGTGTGTTTAAGTGAGGCACTAGCCTCCTTATTTATATTAGACTGGCACGTGTGAAGTGTCTCTTCACTGGCAGGGCCGACTTCTCCAACTGGGTGGTTATAACCACCTTAATTATATTCTGGGGCCGACTTCTTATTCTGCCTATTATAATTATCATTTGACCAATCCGCAAAAAGGGATTTGGTCCTATTACAATAGTCAACATGATCAATCTGCAATGGGGATTGATCCAATGAATAATATATCAAATAATAATAAGAATACTCTTTGTAGTTACATTATTTCAACACCAGAAATGGTTGCTATCACCCTAGCACCTTTTTGCATCAATGTATGAGGGTATTCTCTTGCAGATCCATTCTATTATCCAGTGGGGCGCATTTCTCTTCAGGACGGCACATTATTCATAGAGGATCTAGTGATTTGGAGTGTGAGATCACTCCCAAGTCCCAACAGCTAGGAGATTCATCACATGAGTTTCCCATCACCCGATCTATAGATTGGCAGTTGGTCTCAGTGATTTGGTGGTCATCTTCAAGGAGGCCGAAATCTTATCTTGCTACAGGCAGTGAGGGCGCATTGTGCTAGAGAAGACAACACTTACAGCAAGGGAAATAGTTGGGTCTTGGAGATCTTTGGTATTCAGTTTGGGGAGGCTTTTGGAAGCCTATATCTTCACCATTCTATTGTACTTTGGAGGCATTATCAGCCACACTCATTATTCTTCTATCTCAGATCCAGATCTGCACTACTATTGTATGGAGGTTAGCTATATACTTAAATAAAATCAGATCTCTGGTATTTTTGGCTATCTCTTGTATTGCATCTTGTTGTGTATCTATTGTTGTCAAATTCCTATCATTTAAGTGCTGCAAAACTCTACAAAACCATCATAATAAACCCTAGCGCAACTTAAGAAGACAAATCATGGGCCATACAGTCATGGTTTGATGCTGTTACAAATGCAGATGAAGAACTTAAGGACTTCCAGTGGCAATAGTCTAAAAACATAATTGCAGTATTGCTTAATAGACTCTCCCACATAACAGGTTCTTCAGTAAGAAATTTTGGATTGCAGTAATGCTTAATAGAGTTTCCCATATAACAGGTTCTTCAGCAAGACATTTTGGAAACACAGAATGCACAGCAGCTGGGGAAAAATGTTGCAGATATCCTCACTCCCTTTTCTAAAGATAGAAAGAAGACTAATAAGAGAGCAAAAGGAAGAAACAACAAAAGATAAAATCAAAACCATCATGACCGATATCCATAACAATGAGCACACACAAATCACTCTGAGTGACCAGTTATTTCGGGACATAAATCAGCTAATTTTATCCTACTGCCATAGGGTTTACTTCCAGAATCATAGTATTCCTGTGCTATGCTCATAGGTCAAGGAGGACTCTGGCTTCTGAGTCCATTGCTGAAGATTACATGGAAATGTTCACTCTATACTTTCAAATTACAATAAACCTTCTATAATAGAACAAGGGATGCCACGTGTTTCTCTAACCACCCAAATGCCTATTAGGACTGGCAACTATTTGAATATTTATTGCCTACTTGGAAGAAGGCAGAGATATCATTGACCACCAGCTGAGGCTTCACAGATTCCATATATCTGTTAGGAATTTCTATTAGTTGAAAATTGAAATATTTAATAATTGATATTACATAATGGAAAATATAAATGGGTACCTGACATCCTGAGGCTCGGAAGGAGCTAAAATCATGGTGTCCTACAAGGACTTTACATGCTTCCTGTCCAAAGAATTCCCATGATACCATTAGCAAAAACTACAGAAGCAAAGCAACAAAAACACAAGTTCATGAAATTCAGACCTGCATACATGAAAGACCCAAGTCTTCAGGGACATGCCATGCTCGATCCTTTTCAAAAATAGATAAAGGCTCTTTACCAGAAAGAATCCTGTAGTAGTATCTGTCGCACAGACAAGAAATAATCATTTAAAGATAGAATATATCTTATATAGTCCATTTGCTCATCGCTTTCATTTTACTTTTTCCACTTCCATTGTCTTACTTCACACGAATAATATTTACCCCGTCTCAGTTCTAATCCTTGTACAAAACGATAACAGACTTGAAACCAAGATCACAGAACAATATGCATCATCGATTTGTTAAACAAACAAGCATTATCACATCATAAACTTCCAAAACATGTAATAATATCAGTGTTTTATTGTACCTACGTGCGCTCCTGAGCTCTATAGCGAGCATGAAAAGTCATCGGCACAAATCGGACATCAATGATTGATATATCACCTGCATCTTTCTGGGTTCAATGCATTAACCAACACAGAAAATTATTAGAAATATATTAACTGAGGTTCGTTTTCTGTGAATCTCAAATTAATAGAAACCAAAGCATTGTTTTCTCAGACACGTCTTATTCTTTCAACCTAGCAGACATTCTAAAAGAAAATATTTCTAGACATTCAAGATTATTGCCATGATTTACACCTTTGTCAAACAAAACAAATTAAAGTGCTGGTATTAAGGGCTTAAGGTTTGTTTCTGATGTTAAAGCTAGAAATAAGTGTATGTAATTTAGAACAATGTTGATGATGATACAAGGATGCAATAAACAATAGAGACTAACAATGACATTATGGAACAAAATTATAGTAAATAAACATGCTTAAAGAGTTTCCAATTGTTCTGGATCTATTATCTGCTTTGTTCTTCTCATCATCCTCACCAGAAAAAATTGTATCCTTTTGAAATCAGAAATTGTGCATACAGGCTACAGCAGGACTAAGTAATTAGAGTGACCCATTGAACAAAATCCTAAACAAGAGTTGCCTCAACTGTATTACAAGAACCAAAGAAACCCTAGGTAGGGTTATGATACCGAAAATATGATCTCCATAAACACTGAACAATATTATTATTGAACAGTACACAATTACAATGAGGGTCCTCACTCTTATAAAGAGATTGAGAGACCAAAACCCTAAAAGACGAAAACCCTAATCTTTTAACCTAAAATCACTAAGGTGACTTTATTAGATGGGTAAGCCTTATATGTGTAATACCCCCCCATAAGGCGTACATTGCTGAAAATAACAAACTGAAATCAAATACATTGTTACAAACATGATAAATATATATAAAACTAATAATTAATAATGAATATAACTTAAACTATTGATTAATTAGCAATTAGTGAAGAGACACGGGTCACAGCTGTTCACTCGCATGACCAGTCAATGCCTATATAGGTACACCGTCACAAGAGAAATGTATTATCTTTTCAATCAATCATTAATAAATATATTACTTACAGAAAATATTATGTCATACCAGAACACGTACGATTTTTTAAAACCTACTATAAAGCACAAAAATCATTTTATTGGAAGGGAATGAATAAAGATATTCAAAAATTTGTCGCTGAATGTGACACATGTCAAAGAAATAAAAATGAAAATGTTATGACTCAAGGATTACTTCATCCTCTACACATCCCTAACCAAAAATGGGAAGAAATCTCAATGGACTTCATTGATGAGCTGCCCATGTCTGACAGGAAGGATAGGATTTTTGTACATTGACAGATTAACCAAATATGTTAATTTCATGGCAGTAAGGAAAACTGACTCGACAAAACAAATTGCCGATGTTTTTGCAAAAATGTTTATAAATTACATGGATTTCCGAAGGTCATTGTCAACAATAGGGATGCTAAATTTAAAGGAAATTTTTGGAGAGATTTTTGCAAACAAACCGGAATATCCCTTAATATAAGCTCATCCTACCATCCACAAACAGATGGTCAGACAGAAATTGTAAATAAATGTTTAGAAACCTACCTCTGTTGTTTTGTGACAGACAAGCAGAACAAGTCGTCCCAATGGTTGAATTTAGCAGAATGGTGGTATAATTCTACCTATCACACTTCCGCTAAAATGACCCCTTTCCAAGCCTTATATGGTTATGAACCACCCAAATGGAAGGAGTTTGTGCTGATTGACACTAAAGTTCAAGTAGCAAAGAAGCAACTAGATGAAGAGCAGAAAATCCTCAAAATATTAAAAGAAAACTTAGCAACAGCTCGTAATCGAATAAAACAACAAGCAGACCATCATAGATCAGAAAGAGAGTTCAAAGAAGGCGATCGGGTGTTTGTAAGACTCCAACCTTACAAGCAACTATCACTCAAGCAACAAGGGAAGAAAACATTGGCTCCAAAATTCTATGGGCCTGTTATCCACTGAGTTGCATGTAATATCCCTGATCCAGCTGATCTGGATATCTACTGCTGATCTAGTATTCTGTCTCACAGATCTGATACTCTGGGGGTTTCTGGGTGTGTTTTAATTATGTGTTTGAGATGTTTTGTGATTATCGCATGTGCATGTTATACATTATGGTTTAAACGGTAAATATATGATGCATGCGGAAATAAGGAACAACAACCGCCCAATAATATGTATTATGAGATGTAAGCAAGGAAATACAACGAAATACTGGAAATATAGGAAATAGTCTTCAGTTAGATCTCATGGATCGTCACTAGAATACAAGCAAATAACATAAAATACCCATGACCAGAAGATGAAGGCAGATCTGATGCATGCATGGATAGATCGGCAAAATCGACGGTTCCGAAGAAGCACGGTAACTGCTACAAACTGGAAAACTCGTCCGGAAGCCTATACCCGTCGGAATGAGCTGGAAATTTAGAAGCACCCTGGCCTCTAGACTGATCCTGGTGTGTATCGGATGGCAGATCTGTCCTCTGATGCTCCAGATCTCATCCCCTGGGGGTATGCGCACCTCCTGGGCTCTCTAGATGCGTCTAAATGATTCCACCAACGGAATCGGCTGATATAGGACTCAAAACGTTCGCCCCGACGAATGTGGAACTGGGTCGGAAGGGTTTCCCCGGATCTGCCCTGATGCTCCGTCTATAACCCCAACTGTCCTTCCAAAAGAGCTACACC
>SNQJ01S0026063.1:33557-80258 GCA_010110895.2 Picea sitchensis
ACATTTAAATGACCTTTGGAGTCTTGTCCAAGGTCTTTTGGACTCCCGATGGTAGTTATGTTATCTTGTCTCTTCACATTATGTGAAATTTGTAACCCAAGAGGATTACGTTTCCAACATTCCCCCCCTTAATCCAAATGGGTGTATATGAGTCCAAGGTGAGAGTTGATATTTGAAAGAGGAAAGATAAAATATGGAAGTGTGGTTATTGATGGCTGAATGTGCTCTCTGAATCTGGTGCTTTTGGGATGACCACAAACCAAATGATAATGTGGTTTAAGAAAGACCACAAACCAATCTGGTGGTTTAAGGATGACCACAAACTCTGGAACCTTGCTCCAGGCTCAGTGGTTCCTGGAACATTTCCTAAGTTAGCTAGAAGCTGACAACTGGTGTCTTCTGCTAATTGGAAGTGCTCTCGAATGTTGGTTTAAATATGACCATAAACTATTTTGTGGAAGAAGTTGAATGTCTTCTACCAAGTGGAGGTTTAAGGGAAACCACAAATTGTGTCTAGCATAAGTTGTAAGTCTTATACTAAGTGGTGATTTAAGGAGAATAAAAAACCAATCACACTCTCTTATCACGCTCACTTGTTGTTGTTTGATTGATATGACTTCTAAACTTGAAGTTCGACTCTCAATCGTTGATGTTGTTCCCCCTTGTCAGGGACAAGGGGAAACGACCAAAATCTATCCACTGCAAGATGTGTCAATACTTGAGAGTGAATTCGTCGATATGACTGACATATTTTCTTGGATATTAATGACCATCGCCAAGAAGGAATCCACCCATAGTGGTTCTTTACTCTTGCAATTGTCTTGCGTTTGAAACACTTATTTGAAGGATGATTGTGTTGTCCACAATGCTTGCAAGGATGAAGATCGAAACATTGATCTTCAATGTGGCCAACTCGTTGACAATGTTGGCATATCAGAATCTGCTCTTGAACTGGAGCAAGTGAATGTGAATTATCTTGAAGCAATCCAACACTCTGAAACTTGATCAGTTTGGTATAATCAGGATTATGAAAGGTGACATCATTTTCATATCCGATACCGATTATGTGCTTGCTTTCCCTGATTTCTTCCCAAGATCTGATGATCCGCTTGGAAAGAGGAAGTTGATATGCATCTACACTTGAATCTGGAGTTGTCTCACTGAGTGGTTGTTGTGCTAGTTGTTGGTTTGAATCAACCTCATCTTCTTCATCATCTTCAAATATAAGGTTCTGAACAAGGATGGGTTCAGAATGTTGTCGCAGATTCTGTCATTGAAGTCCATCGTGAAGAAGTCGAGTTTGGGTTTGCATCAGTGTTTCTTTGGCTTGTGAAACTTGCAAGCATGTCATGGCACACTACAAAGTGGTTTTGTCAATGATGGCTGTATTTTCCACCAAAGAGAGGATTAGAGTGTTTACAAACTCTAACCGTTCCTCGACTTGAGCCATTTTGTCTTCTACGATTCAGATTTGATGGCGTATAGTTCTTCTTATGACCCCACCAAAGTGGCTTTAGTTGTTGTTGGCTTGGACAAGGAGCCAAAAAAAGAAGAAACAATACTATTAATCAAATAATATAAGAAATAGTAGCACACATTAAGATAGCAAAAATAGTATGTGATACAAAAGAAACTGGAATTATAGTTTTGGCTTCATAGTTTGATGATGATCAAGTCTCGCCTATTATTGAGGCTCTCCAAAGTGTGCTCAAAATGATAAGATGGTCTAGCTTGCTGGAGAATTCAATTTTTCCAGAAATGCTCTTGGCCGAGTTTCTTCAAGACAGGGAATACTTGAGGGGGTCTCCACCCACAAAGAAGGAGGATACTGGATTCGATTGTCCAATCTTCTTTGACCGTAATGCACAACAAAATTCAAGTACAACAATATCAGGTTGAGATAGAGTCCTGCATGCAGCTCTCCACGAGCTCTCCAATGACTACCACGAGCTCTCCAAGACTCAGTTCTCATCTAAATTTGAAACGAAAGTAGAAATTAGAAACGAAAGTAGAAATGGATTTCAATGAAAACGTGGACTCCATTCTCGAAGCCGTTGATGCTGTGTTTCCCGTCCCCTTGTGGATCCCATAGAAATCCATAAAACTGAGCGAATCCAAGCTTGTTGGAACGTGATACTCACTGTCTATGCACCCTCGAAATTGATGTAATTGGCCAAAGAGGGTAGAGATCGGGTTTCACTCTGTTGTGCGTGTAATGCTTCGGTTCCTCTGGTCATTATTCTGCGCGGTAGTCTGTCCTCAAATGAAATCCTGTGTACGAGAATACTCTCCAGCGAGTATATGAAATCCGCCTCGTTAGCACATGCAGAAAATCGGTGAAATTGTGTCCCAGATCTTCCAAGAGATTATTCTATGTGTGTTGTAGACTGCTTTGTATTTCAGTGGGAAGTACCAAACCCATTTATTGCAAGTCGCTTTCTTATGTCAATCTGTTGCTCGCGTAGAGAATGGTCTGATGGCGTCTAGCGTAGGGTTTACCACTGTTTTTCTCAGGCAGCAGAGGCACGAAACGTAAAAGCATATTAAAAAACGACCAAAGTTACCTCTGCGCGATTTTTGAATCTAGAGCAATCATCAAGTTAGCGAGCATGAACTTGACAAGCTAGGAATAGTTTAATACCTGCAAACAACCGAAAACTCCTCAGGAAACCCTAATGCTTTAATGGAGACCGATAAGGGCGCGCACAGAGAATCATTTAGTCTGGGATGCAAAGGGGCTATGCACAGGAATCGACCATATTGCCTTGTAAAGGGACAACAACAAAGATCGCAGAGAAACGTTTCTTCACGGAAATGATTAAAAACGTTCAGATGACACCAAAAATGTGCGCGCCGACAAATTGACAGGCAGAATAGAAGGCAGCAGATGGACACACAGACTAGAAGGTAGACGTCAGATGCGTTTCATCAGGGAAGCGAAACACTCAGCTATGGATAACTACCATAGGTCAAATCAGGCCTATGAATCAAGGCAGCTTTGATACCATTGTTGGACAGGCATATTTATATACATTTAGATGACCTTTGAGTCTAGTCCAAGGTCTCTTGGACTACTCCTTTACATTATCTTGACTCTTCACATTAACTGAGGTTCCTAATCCAAGAGGATTATGTTTCCAACAGTTGCATTTGGACTACTCCTTTACATTATCTTGACTCTTCACATTAACTGAGGTTCTTAACCCAAGAGGATTATGTTTCCAACAGTTGCATTTGTATTGTATTTTCTCAAAAGAGTTATTATTTTTTATTTTATTAATAAAATTATCACAGATTTAGTTGGGTTTTTTCATGAGTTGTTTACTCAAAACATCTTGTTTAAATGTGTTTGGTTTCTGATTTTGCTTCCACAAATTTTAATGGTTAAATAACTTAGTTGTGTTATTATTCAATAAATGTGTTTTTCTTGGAATTAATGATTAAGCGCGTAGAAATTAACACGGTGAATGAGTAAGATGTTTGTACTCCACAAGATAAGATCTTCAAAATAGTAACGAGAAGTGAACTGTATTGGGCAATGTTGATGAGGTATAATTTGCATCACATCATTTTCTCTGACCATTGACTCACTAGTGAAATGAGGGCCAATGTTGGTAGGACCGTTATTGTTTTCACCATTGAGATAGACCCTGGCTTGTTCACTAAATTCACATGTTTCACATCTTATTTGTCCAACATATCAAAATGTTTTGTAGATAATGCATAATATACTTGATGTTTTCCTTCTTTTTTATTTTTATTTTATTTTGCCTTGTTTCATTAGTGACATCATTTAAGGCTTCATTTAGTCTCACTTAACACTTCTTTGGTCTAGGAATTATGGTTAAGTTTTCAGTGAATTTATATCCATCGTTTTGTTGAACTAACCTTGCATTATCACTGCCTAGAAACATTTGTGTTATCAACTTCTAGAAACTGAAATAAAATCCATTCTTCCACGCCTATAGCATCCATCTTTTTGTTATTCTTATCAACAATAAATCATCTATTATTATTGAAATATATATGTAAGTGTGGGCTATGTTTCATTATACTACTAATCTAAAGAAGCTTTTTCTCCAAACAAGGAACACAATAGACATCTTTAACCATTACCTTTTTACCTTTTACGTGAATAGGACATTTCCCTTTCCTTTAACCTTGTATTCTTTTTTGCTAGTCAACACAACAAAATCAATTTGAGATTTTTCCTCTACAAAATCAACAGTGTTAGTTTTTTTCTCGAATCAACATACCAATCAATCTTACCACTCTTTGAATCCTTGTTTTTTGCCATAAACATTGAGTTTTTCCTCTATGTTCAATGACATTAGCATTCTTTTTTTTTTAATTGTTCATCGGAAGAATGCTCTTGGTTGTGACTTTTAGCCCACAATGACATCTTGCAAACTCAACTTATATCCCTTAATTTTCCATAATAAAAGAATTTAATTTCTTTTCTGCTTTTACTTGAATTGAAAGAGTTACCATCATTCTCTTAGCTCTATTTAGTATATTTTCTCTTAAACTTCATTGCAAGTACTACCTTAGAAAACTCAATCCCATAACTATTCCCAAATTGTGTTTTTCATTTGTCTTGCAAGAGCTTAGAGCTTAATTGCTCAAATGTCAAATCTTTATTAGTATCAATAATGTTCAAGGTTTCAATAAAATTTGCATAGGAAGAACAAATACTTTTCAAAGTTATAACCACCCCATCTTCTTCTTCCATTGTATTGTGAATTGATTTCAATTGATGTCTAATATCTTTGATTTTTAACAAATAACATTGCAGAGAGTTACTTCACTAACATATTTTTAAGAAAATACATTCTACTTTTGTTAAAAGTTCCATTCATCTTCTATAGATTCCTCCAGATGACATGCATTACTACCATCATGAATTTTGGAAAGAATCTCATTTCTTACCGAGAGTTGTCTCGATTCTTTGCATCATATTTTTCTTGAACATCTACACTATGCTGCACCTTGATGATGTATAGCCCTTACCACTTCCCCAGTTTAAAAAACAACATAATTTAGACTAGAATTTGCAAAACAACTTCTTGTTTATCTCATCGATCAACTTAGTGAATATTTCTATTTCGAAGAAAATCTTTCTATGCTTGGAAAATATATACTGTTATGGAAATTCTAACTCAAAACTTGGAAATTCAAAACAAAAAAATGATTTGGCACCGATAACTTAGAACTCAAACATTCAAACAATTTTTTAATTTATTTTGAAATTACAGGCACCAAACTTGTACCGCATCGTGAATACCTCATAGATTTTGTCATTTCTAATAGACAACTCCATATTTTCTCGCCAACGTAACCGAAGGGCATCAATAAGCTTGAACATAGGATCTTATTCACGATTTGACGACTCAATTATGTCATAAGATTAATCATTCCACCGCCCAAAAGACGACATATCTCAACTGATCACATTTTGAAGATTTTCCAATGCCTTATCTATTTAATGATCGAAGAGTTATCACTGCCACACCGTTTCAGTTTTGAGTTTCGACCGATCGAATTTCAAAGGCGCAATGAACCATTAATGTTTTGGAAAAGCCAAATTTGATTTAGGGTCAACAAAGGGGCAAGATAAACGAATATATATATATATATATATATATATATTTTTTTTTTTTTTTTTGCAAGATAAACGAATATATATATATATATATATATATATATATATATATATGGTATTTTTTTTTTTTTCATTTGAAAACTTTATTTAAATCCTTATGTTGTGTAATGTTTTGCTGTAGAATGCTATTGAGTTTTTAGTAAAGAAGTACTAGGTTAATTTACTGTAGTAGGAAATGATTCATTGAAGTTATTTTGCTGCTACAATTTGAGTTTTAGTTGGTTGTTGTAATTCCCCTATTCTGCTATAACTCTATTTTGCTGTAATAACCTTTTACTCTTTGCTAAAACACCTGCTAAAACACCTGTTGAAAAAGTTGTTGTAGAACATAGTATTGATCTTTGTTTATGATGCAAGAGTGGTTCATTTAAGTTTTTGATGTAATATATCTTTATTGTTTGTTGAAATAGTTGTTGAAACACGTGCTGAAATAGTTGTTGAAACAATGATTGTAGCTTATTGGTGTTGTTACACAATGCTACAAATCTTGTAGTAATTTTTTTTTGTTTTCTGAAGCACTCCCATGCATCCTTCATTTTGTTGTCGGATCTAGTAATATTTCTAGTTCATCGTTATAACTGAATACAATAATTTGGAATTTGATTCGAAATGGCTACAAACATTAGTCTGGCTCAACCACAGATTCATGTTTTGACTGAAAGGAATTATGATTCTTGGTTTATCGTAATGGGAACAATTCTGCGTTCTCAAGATCTTTGGGAGTTTGTTACTATTGGCTATCCAGTGCCTGTTGACCAAGAGAAAAAATGGCTCTGACAAATGATGAGAGAACTTTGTTGAAGGAGAACAAAAAGAAAGAAAACAAAGCCCTCGATCTTATTCAACAAGGCCTTATTGAAACCATATTTCTGAAGGTGTCAAGTGCAGTGTCTTCAAAACAAGCTTGGGACACTCTTGAAACTAGCTATCAAGGTGTATCCAAGGTGAAGACTGTCAAGGTTCAGAATTTGAGAAGGGACTTTGAGAATCTGAAAATGAAGGACAATGAATCAGTTAATAGTTTCATGAATCGAGTCATGAATGTTGTGAATCAACTAAGGCGATATGGTGAATACCTCTCAAACAAGAGAGTAATTGAGAAAGTTCTTAGATCTTTTCCAAAGAAATTTGAATCCGTAGTTGTACCCATAGAAGAATTTAAAGATATTAGACTAATGCATATTGATGAATTAACCGGTTCTTTGATTGCTCATGAATCTAAGGTGTCTAGATATGATAATCCATTAGAAAATGCCTTCAAATCTCAGATGCATGTTACTATAGGTAGAGGCAGAGGAAGGCCTAGTAGAATAGAAAGAGGAGGTTGAACTCCTAATCATATAGACAACAAAAATTATTTAGAATATGAGGAGAAAACCCAGCAGAATCCTCCTAGTTTAAGGGGGAGTAACAACAAATATTGGTAGCAAGGAAATCAAAGGTATGATAAATCTAAGGTACAATGTTATTATTGTAAGATATTTGGACATTATGCTAACAAGTGTTGGAATAAGCAAGCAGATGTTGGAAATCAGTCTGCACACATGACAAAGGAGTCAGAGGATGACTAGAAACCTGTGTTTCTGACTTGTAATGTCACCCAAGAAAGTTCAAATGATGTTTGGTTTTTGGAAAAAAGATGTAGCAATCACATGACTGTAAATAAAGACTTGTTTTCCAGTTTAGATACTAATATTCAGTCTAAGATAAATTTGGGTAATGATAGTAAGGTAAGAGTTAATGGTAAAGGTGTGATTCCTGTTTATACTAGGAATGATGAAAGAAGAAAAATAGATAATGTGTATTATGTACTTGGTATGAAATAAAATATGTTAAGTGTTGGAAAAATGACAGAGAAAAAGTACAGAGTTGTTGACGATAAAAATCACAACGAGGATTTCTCCCGCAAAGTATTGCTAACACATATTATTTAAACTAAGCTAATGATATATAATACTAGTAGGTGGGACCCCCTTATAGATTGGAGGATCAAATATAGTCTTATTACACATCTGATGCTGTTGGTTTGATACTGCTGACAGGGTTCTACATGATTGATGATTAAGTATTGGTTTTGTTTGCAACATAATGGTAGATGGATAATGCATTTTATGTGTTGATTTTGTTACTCTAAGCTCCAAAATCCATGTTATGAATGGCTTATATTCACTATTATTACATTGTTATTGTTTCCATGATTCATTACTTGCATAAGACACATGTTAGTAACAACAAGGGAAATATAAAAAAAAATCAAAGAAGGGAAACTATGCTATGCTATGCTATACTATGTGCAATTGAAATTTAAAGAAATTGATGTTAGTCCTATATAGAAATGTTAGTGGTTGTATGATTTGTATTGAGTTATATTGGAAGCATTTGAGATATGTAATTGTATGGTTTTGGAAATAGTTAATTTGGATTGGGTGGTGCAAATGGTAAGCAATGTGTGCAAGTTTCAATGCATGGATTAATGGTTTGGATGGATGTCGTGTACTACGTAATTGAATGATATGGAGGATGGAAGTGATGTGCAGTAAATGCATGACACTCCATACTTCTCCCATTGGGCCGTCACCCTAGCATGGTTATTTTTCATTTTGGTTTTGCCATGGTTAAGCTTCGAGATTAGGCATGGAAGGAACTGCTCAACCAACTTGCATTTTTAAATCCATTGATTACATGTTTGGTTCTTTTCTCCCATCTATGAATTTGCTTTGTGTATGAAATGAACGTTGGCTCGGTAATGTGTTGGTCTGTGTTTTCTTGAGATTGGCAACTGTGTAAACACGTGGTGTTTTCTTTGGAATGACTATGTGTGTTATTCATTGCAAATTGAAAATCGATGGTTGGAGTTGTGATTTCATTGACTGTTCTGTGTGGTGGAACTATGATTGCTCTTTGTTGTATTTATGGGTATTTTTTTGGAGGGTTTCTCTCTATTGATCCTCGTTGTCTTCCTTCTCACATTTATGGTAACCATATCCGATTGTATTCGGTTCTATGGGGTTGTTGTGTATGTTTCAAACCACCTCTTGGTCACTACATATCTTTTTCACCTGTTCGTGGTCTTATTTTGTGGTCTGGGCATCAACACAGTTGGTTATTGGGTGGCCATTATGCCAAGAAGTGTTCTTTAGGATTAATTGGTAGTACTTGGGTCTGAATTTCTATTGGCATTTTTAAATGATTCGGCTCTTGAAAGGCGCGAGGGTTATGTCTCTACGCGTTCTTGGTATTGGCTACTCTCCAGTAAGAAACCTTTGCTCCTCTGCATCGTGGCCTACCCTATGTGGTGTTGAAATATCACCCTATTTTACAAGGCTAACAATTATGAAGCTTATGGTTCCACCCTGCTTGTCTCGAAGGTATCTCACCTACTATCGATATGGTTGACCTCCAGTCTCCCTGTGTTTGTTGACCAAGCAAACCCTTGATTATTTCTTATGTTCATTGGTTACAGAGCCCGATTTTGATAAACTCAACCCCTTGCACTCTGTCGGGTATCTCGTTGACTGTCATAAGTTTGTTGAGTAGTATTGACAATGGTTTTAATTGTTGGCTCGTCTCTGTTTGATCGAGTTGATTGGAAAGTTGTAATTGGAAATGATGATGGGCATACAGTCGCTGCCTCCTTTTGTTGTGACAATTGAATCAATAACTCAACATTGTTATAAATGGTATGATTGGGAGTAATTGGATATGTACAGTCACAGAGATGCCTCTTTGCATTATGTGTTGGTCTGTGGGTTCCTACAATGTGGTATAAATTGAAGTAGTGATTGTTGTGTGTTTAATTTTCCCGATCGAGATTATTGCAATTTGAAGAGTTGATGACTGTGACCTGGATGTCTACTGTGTATGATTTATGGAGACATCGTGCATATTTTTGTTTTATTGCACCATCAGAGATGAGCACGAGGTTTTGGTAGTATGGTTTCATTGCAAATTTAACTATTAATATTGTCAAAAGAATGTAATTGATCATGTTTTAAAAGAGTCTGTTCAACTCAGGAAAAGACCCGTGTCTATGTTTGATTTGAGAAATTACAATTATGGCCAGTGGTTGATGTTTTGTTTATATGCTGAATAGAGTTGAAGCAGTATGACTGCGTATTTCTTGGATTTTGTTTTAAATATAAAAAGGAAGGAAATGAAAAGAAACAAAATTCCTTTAACAAGATGGGTGAAAGTCATGGCGATTCTGAGTATGATTATACACTGTGTTAATTAAAAGTTTTTAAAGAAATTGGATGTGGGATAATGAACAAGTTTTAGCACACATTAATTGTTTAATTGGTCACAATAATTGTTTAATTGGTGCTGGAATAGTTGTATTGAATACATAATTATTTTTATGGATTACTTAATTAGTTTTTCGAACAATATTCACTTTTTTTTCCCTACCATTATTTCACTTTCGCACATTACAATTCCCCTCGCCTTCCCATATTCACTATCCACACCCTATTCTTAAAATTAATTATAGTTAAGTGAAATTTTGTATTGCGACAGTTAAAGAGATCGCACAGGGATGAATTACAGTGATATATTCTTCTGGTTTACGACACAATTGATTGTTTGATGTCTGTGAGCAATAATCATGATCTTTTCCCCCTCATTTTAACATTTTTCACTCAATACAACCCCTCACATATCCCATAACCCTTGTTCACTCCTTTCTCATTGAAAATTATTAAACGATTTTTATGGATTGGATTGCATGAGTCTGATAAATTGCCGAGCCAAATTTTATTTCATATTTAAAAGAGTTGTCACGTATGGTTGTTAAAGAAACTATTTGCTAATCAATAATCCATACAGGGATGAGCTTTTTCAGAAAAGGTAGCCATGGCCGGGGTAACCGAAGAAGAGGAAATTGGAACAGGGGCCCTATAAGGCCAAGATTCTCTATACACTTTGATGCAGACTCATAAGAGTTAGGCCAACTGTTTCAAGCTAGGTTTTTTAACTGGATTGGGCAAGGAGTGGTCCAGCCCAGGACTGAAAGGCCTCCCTTCCAAGACACACAGGTCCCTGGTATCCCAATTCCTCCTCATGTCTCTCTGCAACCTGAAGTCCTTGAAAACGACGAATGGCAAGAGATTGTCCACCCGACAGTCTCCCAACATAGTGGCTGGCCTAACTTGTCTCTACTTTCTCCTCCACCTATTAATCAAATTGTCCAAGTTTCCCCTGTCCACTCACCAATACAGTCTTCCCATGCAAGAAACATGTTAAAAACCGAGGCCTGCCATGCTCCTGACAAAGGAAAATCCACTGCTGCCCCTTCCTCACCCTCAAATGACTCTGATAAATCCGTGTCCTCCCACATGCATTTGAGAGATGATTTCTCTCATGTTATCAGTGAGATTAGGCATAAAGGCTCCACACAGCCTAAGGCAAATTCAGAGAGATCAAAAGGCGACAACAACAACAAAGGAAAGATTGCCTCCCAGAGTGGAAAATATGGATCTTAAGTTTTTATTTATTAATTGTTGAGAATAGTTGACTTCTGAATTTTTGAACAACACACTATTTTTTTGATATATGGGTAATATATTTTTGGAAATAATTTCAATCATCATTGATAAAAATTGTCAAAATATGAAAGTGATGATGGGAGTCACAAGGAGGGATGTTTTGTTTGACTAACTAGCATGTTATGATTGTTAAAGAACTAAAGGGAGTCACAAGGGGTCCCACCTACTAGTTATTATTTATTTAAAACCATTAATATGATTTTATCACTTTCCCCCCTTAACTAAAAATTTGGTTGAGTTTTAGTTAACTTAACTAAAGAAGTAGTTCAACTACTTCAACCAATTCTAATTTTCTTAAAGGCAAAAGGAAAAGGAGGAACACAATGAGATATAGAATAAGCATACTAAGGTATGCTCTTTGAGTTTTTGTTGAGATAATTCAATTTTCATTCATTATTTAATCCATTGGAAGCCTAATTCTCTTTTATGATAGCAGGGTCCTATTGTAGACAACAAGATTCAGGGTTGAATTACATCATTCAGACACTTGTTTTTCAGAGGTGTTGATCTATTTTTGATAGTCTGTGTAGACTTGTCTATTTGTGAATTACATTTCATGACTGATGAAGGCTATTGTGTAGAGTCGAGTGGGAAAGAATCTATGGCAAGATGATCCAAATTTTAAAGTTCAGGTTTTTACTTTCTGTCAGAGTCCTTTTGTATGTTTCATCGGGGACATCTAAGTTTAACTTTGGTCCAAAACTTCCTCAGGAAATTTTGTAAAGAGAACAATTCTTTTGATGAATTGGAATGAAATAAATGATTTCTTTATGTCTCATCTGTTTTGATTTTTGACTTGGTGTCTTTACTTCTGTTTCTATATTTATTTCAACATCTATTATATTAAGAAAATTACATAAATAATGAATTTTTCAGTAAGATTTTATTTATAAAAAAAAACCAGCCTAAGCACTTGTAATCAATACTTGTGAATTAGGATACTAATTTTGATGGCTATAAACATAGGGTGATATTCCCGTCTATATTTATTTATCCAAGAAAGATCTGAAAATGCTTGAGTAAGATCATTTCATATATTTTCCTCAACATTTATTTGGCGACCATATTGGGGAGATCTTCAATATATCTATGGTTGATTTTTATGCTCGATTATCATCGAATACATCTATTTTTCTGATATTGATTCTTTGACTGTTTTATTTATTAATGACTGTACCTGTTGCAAGGTAGTCCAATATTGAGCGCAATCTTCAAGATCAGACCAACATTGCTTTGAATTTGTTTAACACCATTTTAGACACTGATAATACTCGGGCTGAGCTTAATCATTCATGGGAAACAATTGAACGAGACATTAGTGCCCAATAATGTTGGGAAGCTAGATGTAGACAAATTATAAATCATCAATAACCTTCTTGTTCCTTCAACCTTGGCCTTATTTCATGTCCTTAAACCCTCATGTTTCTAGGAGAAGAAGAGGCTTATCACTTGAAATTAATCCTATTTCTGAAATAGGAAGAAGGAGCATTGTGTTATCTACCCAACAAAGTGCTCTAACGAGAACCTTGTCTGATTCATCAAGTTCGTCTTTCTCTTCCTCACCTATCATCCACAAGATGGCATCTAGTGGTGTCTCTGGTGGCACTAGAAGTGCTTCCTCTTCTCAGTCTTCCGCTTCGTCAGTGATTGGTAGCTTATATAGCCACCATATCCCTATCCAATCTACCACAAATCCCACCAAAGTCATTAAAAAGTATGAGCTTTTTCAGTTTGAGGAAGATGCTACAACCACATCGTGGCATTTTTCCTCTCCTCTTAACCTAGCACTTACTACTCACCCACTTCCTAAATTCAAAGAGCATCTTCCCAGGTTTTCGGGAAACAACACTGCCACTACAAATGAACACCTGGTGGTATTTGCTAATGCCTACCACAACATAAGAGCCAATGGAAATGATACTTGCATGCAATTATTTGTCAATTACTTGGAAGGAAAGGCTGCAGCTGATTTCTTTGACCTTCCTCCTAATATTTTGTCTACTTGGGAGGAGTTAGTCTACTGGTTCAAATCCACCTATGGGCAACCTAAAAGCCCAACTGAGTAGTTATGGGAGTACAATAACATCACCTATAAGAATGGTGAGACCATCAAGTCCTTCAACTTGCGTTTCACTAAGTTATACAATCAAATCCATGAACTCATTCGACCTCAAAACCAAGCCACTTTCATGCATTACTACAATGCATTACCTTCCCCCTATAGTCATAGACTTGAGGAAAAATACATTGATAACCTTAGTTCTGCTCTGCATACATGTTTGGAGTATGAAGAACGACTCAAAATAACATATCTTCCTCAGGGAGAATCAGTTAAATAGATAGACATGTCCGCCCTCTTACAACAAGTACAATATATGAATAATTGTATGATAGAGTATGAGCAAAAAGGAAATTTCTCCCCTCTCACCCCTGGAGCTTCATCCTCTTCTACACCTCCCTTTATAAATCCAATTGAAAATAATTTTTAGCCTAAATCTATCATGCTTCGAAGTTGGTGTAACTTTTGCGAGGAACACCACGAGGAAACCACATGTGAGGTAAAGAAGAATTCCATAGATAATATATTTGGTAAAATACCAGAAACTACCATCATTCTCCTAGATTTTGCAGATCCAAAAGATGTCATGATCATCAATACTAGGAACAAATCCTACACTCCTAAAGGAAAATATGATCCCCACAATTATTCTAGCCTGAGCTCATCCTTACCAGCTGCTACTATTCAGGTTCCTAAGGTTCCTGACAGTCAAGGAATTACTTCCCCTCTCCCCTCTTCCAAATAAAATATCCTAAATCAGTTGGCCAACATTAAAGCAGATGCAACCCTTCTGGACATGGTTGTCATCCCTGAACAACAGAGGCATCTGAAACAATTCATGGAAGGAAAATATTCCATTGTATCCAACCTCTCTGAAGAGGTAAATGAAGAGGATTCTTCTGTAAATAAAGTAGGTGTACATAAATTTAGATACCATGTAAAAAATCCTCCTTTTTATATTTATGTAAATATTATGGATAAAATCACCCATTGTTTCCTCATTGATGGTGGTTCGGGCCCAAGTGTAATGTCGAAGATTATTATGGAAGAACTAGGCTTGTCTTGTACAAACAAAAATGCCAAAAGCATGCTCTATTATAATAGTCTACAACAAACAACCATATGTGAGATTAAAGATGTGACCTCAGTTTTGTATGCACACCTTGAAATAAGGACAACCCTTAGTATTCAAGTAATTGATATGCCAGTAAGAAATTACTCAATCATCTTGGGAAGAGATTGGAAAGATTTGACGGGTGGATACCTCTCACTTGACGGGACACACTTATCCATTCCTTGGAATGGTAAAAACATTATAGTCCTTAGAGAGGGAAGGATTTCACCATACATAGAGAGTGTCCCACAACCTGATGTGAACTATATCGAAGAGGACCTAGGGGTGTATTCCATATTTTCCGAGGAGGATAACATTCCCTTGGAACAGATCGATTTAAATGATGGTATGTGGCACATGCACTTTGATGGTTCATTCTCTAGTGAAGGTAACAGAGCTGGCATTATCTTGATTTCTCCTGTGGGAAACATGCATAACTTTTATTACAGGTTGGAGTTTGTTTGCACAAACAATGTCACTAAATTTGAAACTTTATTATTAGGCATTGAAAATTCCTATAATCTAGGTTGTGGTCACCTTACAGTTTTTGGAGATCCCGAGCTTGTTGTGAACCTTGTATGTAAGATATACTCTCATAGCAACAAGTTGATGAAATGAAACACCCAAATTGTTTGGGAACTCATCTTGAACCTATTATCTTTCAACATTACTCATGTTAAGAGGGAATTGAACTCAATGGATGATCGGTTAGTTGTTTTTCCAGCCTCTCCTAATCAACAACTTCTGCCACACAAACCTGATTGCAATTTTCAATCTCTATATCATCCACATATCCCTGACAATATATAATCTTGGCAGGTCTTCCCTAGTGATGAGAGAATCTGCGCTTTCTTTCGAAATGAACCTTATAAGCCCAAGGAAATTATATCCATAGAAGATAAAAAGATTCCAAAAGGCTTGACTCCTCTAAAGAGTTCATTTTCATCAAGTGATGTAGGAAATAAAGAGAAACATAAAGAGGAGGAGTCGAAAAGGAAGGTGGGTAAAACCATCTCCTTGAACATTGGGACACATGAGTCTCCAAATAATGTTAAAATAGGTGTCCAATGTTTTGATGAAGAGAAAATGAAGTTTTCCAAGATGCTTGGTGAATTTCAAGATGTTTTTCCTTGGTATTATGAGGATCTTCATGGTTTTGATCCCTCTCTCATACAACATGCCATCCCCATCAAGGAAGGCATAAAACTAGTTAGGCAAAAAAAAAACCTACCAACCCTGCATTGGAAGCAACTATTTGAAATGGATTGGAAAAACTCTTGAAGGCTAGAATCATCGTTCTGGTCAAGTATTCTGAATGGGTTACCAATTTGGCTCCTATTCAGAAAATGACCAGTCATATTAGATTATGTGTTGAGTTTTGTGCATTAAATCGAGCTGTTATAAAAGATTAATTTCCTCTCCCTAACATAGAAACAAATTTGCAGCAAGTTGCAGGGTCACAAATGATGCCCTTACTTGACGTTTTTTTCGGTTACAATCAAATCAAGGTAAAAGGGGCATATCAATTCAAAACCACCTTTATTATTCATTGGGGTACCTTGAATTATGAACATATGCCTTCTGACTTATCCGATGCATGTTCCACTTTTAAAAGAACTATGCAAATAACTCTTGACGATTTGATCGGTAAGGTTATTCATGTCTATCTTGATGATCTAATTGTATACTTTAAAGGGCTATCAATTGTCTCGAAGTTTCAAGAATTATGGTTGGGTCCTTTCAAGATCAATTTTGTCCTGGGTACTAACTCTTACATTCTAGAGGATTTGCATGAGCGTTTGTTTTCCTACAATACTAACGGTTCTCACTTAAAACACTACGTGGAACCTGTTATCGCGGTTTGTAGGAAAGGTCTAAGGAACTTGAGTCGGGGCTTGAGAACGGTAGCAGGGCTTCCCACTTACTGTCACCTCGATGGGGGATCTTTCTGTTGGGAGGCTAGTCAGGAGGCGTCCTAAGCAATGTCTTGTCTTTAAAGGAAGTCCATAGAAACACCATCAAACCTAGCTCTCTTGTCTTTAAGTTTAGGTCCTTCCTAAAACACTACTCTCACTTCAAGTTGACTCCATTAACCCAAGGCACTAGTCTATGAATGATTTTGAAGCTTGTTATGCCTTAAACTCTAGCATGAGCTATCTCTAAATTGCAAGCCTAACTAACCTAGCGTCTAACCTAGCTAGTTTTGAACTAACTCTAATAAGGCGATAACGTTTGGCCCTTTTTAAACTTTTGCTTGGATAGAAAGGTCTTGTATTGTTATCTCTTCATAGATGTGGAGTTGTTTTACCTTTTTGTTGGTTGATTTTGACAAAGCGTCACTCCTTGGCTAGCTAACTGGAGACAACAAAATTTATATAAATTGGCGTCATACCTTGTCAAATCTCTTGCTTGGACCTTAGCGTTTGACTTTGTCACCCTCCTTTGATTGGTTTTTGAGCTATTGATTACATTTGTGAGCTTGTTTGGTAAAGCGTTGTGCTCTTTTCCTTTCAAAAATTGACTTGTTGATAAAGCAGCGTCACACTGTGCTTGAAATAGTATAGATGGCAGCTTATATTGTATGTGAGATAAATTGACATATTTATTGCATTAATGATATGATACAAGGTCTAGTGTTGATTGAATACTTTTTATCTCATATGCTTTGTTGGTGAAGTGATATAAACCATTTGTATTTTTTTCCATCGGTAACCGTCCAATGGTGATGTTCCATATGTATTGGAAGATAGTCATTGATTTTTTATGAAGTACTATTATGCAAGCACATATTCTAGTTTTATTGTCTTGTCTACTTAAGCGGGTGCATCATCGGTGGAAGACCTTTCTTGACTATCTCATACTTGGTAATGTGGGAAGGAACCTATTGTCTTGATCCATTATCCTTAGCCCTTCTTAAACCTAGATTACTTTAAAGACGTCTCCTTGGACTAGCCCTCCTAAATGAAAGATCCCCCCATCGAGGTGGCATTGGGTCGGGAAGCTCTCATTCTGTGGGTTTCTACCCCTTGACTCAAGCTCTTTTAACCTTTCCACCACAAACCCGTGCGATATGAGAACCAACAATGAAAAGTTTTAGCATTTGTTTGGATTTTTGTATATTAGTAGTCTAATTTATGCTTTCATTTTTTTCACCCGTTGTTTTTTCATTTATGCTTTACAGTAGTTTAATTTATGCTTTCCTTTCTAATATTTTTCACACTGCTTTTGCAATTCTACCATTTTATTTACATTTGTTTTTAAATGTTTGGAGTCCCATTTAAATCACTTGAATTTTTGGTGCTTTTCATCATTTTAGTTTAATTTGGTCAAGAATAAGATGTTGGATCCATTATTCCATAGCGACACTCCTGCAAAGTATTATTAATCAAGCTTACATAGGCATTTACAATGTTCCCAAGCATGATGATTGAATTTATTTATCTTCTTTTCAACTTTGTTGTCTTATAAAGGTTAGTTTATCTCCGCTTACGCTTTCCATTTCTTCATCCATTTGGGAGTTAAAAGAGCAAGTCCATAAATTTTTCTCCTTGGATTAAAGAGAATATTTTGGTTGAATGATTATGCATCAGGGATAAACCCCCTCATACTCAACATTTTTTCATGAGTTATTCCCAAATTCGATCATTTTTCCATTACATCTGTACTTCCCCTGTTGCATAATCATTACGGTTATATCTCTTGATCCGTTGTTTTTGGTTTGCGAAACCATGTGTTATGAGTTCTTAATCTATTGGAAACAAATTTCTACGGTAAATTAGCTAGTTTGTTGACGATAAAAATGGCAGCAAGAGGATTTACATCCGCAAGGAAGTATTGCTTAAGCCTACTATTTAAACTAAGCTAATGATATATAATAATAGTAGGTGAGATTTAGGACCCTTGTGGATTGGAGGATCATAGATAGTCTTATTACACATTTTATGATGTTGTTTCAATTTTTCTTATAGGGTTCTACATGATTCATGATGAAGTATTGGTTTTGTTTGAAACATAATGGAAGATGGATAATGTTAAGGTCCTAACCCGCTTTTATAGGTAGATCAATGTATTAGGATGTAATAAAAGGTCAATAATAAGACCTTTCAATAAAATAGAATAAAGTAGATGTAAGAGGGTCTAATAGAAGCTTCAGCTTCTGAAGGATCTTCCTCTAGATGCTTCTTTTAGTATAAATAGGAGTTGAGGGTAGGAAAGAACCTAACTTGGATATTATTATGGTATTTGCTTTTCGATTGGAGGTTGCCCCCCTCGAATAGGCTTGTGAACATTGCTATCGATTCAAAGTGCTACTTTATTTACATTTTATTTAGTATATCATTACATTGTATTGTGAAGATTATGCTGGATATTTCGCATTTATTACGTCATTTCTAGCATTTAGTTTCTGTTACTTGCATATTTATTATATACGGTATCTTGCAAGTGGTATCGAGCACTTTCCTTAGCGAGAAATTGTGGGTATTTTTTCCGAGTGAGGCATTATTCCGGCGTCTTTAAGCCACAAGATGCATTAGATTCTGGCGCATAAACCAGCGGTTGAGGGATTCATACGCGAAGGAAATACAAGTGGTTCTTAAAGGCATACGTTTGTTGTACCCTTGTAACCCCGGTTGGGTACCCGCCGGTGGTAAAGCGCTTGTCCAGGACAACACACAGTAATGCCAGTTGGCCTAGATTTCCTAAAGCCCTACGTAGATAAACTGATCGGCGGCCCGATTTGCTATGAGTGTCGCAGAAGGCGACGCCGGAAGATACTCTCTAGTGCACGGGTGGTCGAATTGAGTGCGGCTAAGGAGATGCGGTCTATCCTTAGTTAGTGCCACGAGATATTGGGCCGAGAATTACTGCACTAATGGACCCACCGCATTATGTCGAGCTATAGCCGCAGATGACCCTTATCACATAGAACCCTTGAATACCTAACCCTTAGGGGACATAAAGCAACAATATAAACAAATTAAAGTGGCGAGATCTATTAACACACAACAGTATTCGGACACTAAGTAAATACACTCTGGTTAGAATTTGGGGATTTCAACCTTCTGCGACATTCTTAGGACCAAAGCATAACCCAGCGGTTGTAAAAAAAGAAAAAAAGAAAAAGAAAAAAAACGAGAATTATAGAAATTTTTTTTGACCATTGGCTAGGACCTATTCCATTAGATTCGTCTCTTAGCCCTCATCACTTTCCCCATATCATTTTCTGCAAAATTTTCTGACCCGCTCCCGCGCCTTACGGTTCACCCATTTTTTTGACCATTATTTGGGCCCTATTCCATTAGACTCATCCCCTTCCCCTCATCCGCTTACTCCCTATCATTTTTTACGCCAAAAGATTTACGACCCCGCCGCGCCTTTGAGTTACCAGGATCATCATGGCCCACACCCGTAACCAAGAACTAGAATCTTCGCTTCAACACCTGCAACATGGTTTACTTGAGACCCAACAAGAAGTGCAACAACTTCGATTGCTACTATTGCCTCCGTGATGCCTCCATAAATGCAACCGTAAATGTAGCCGTGCAGTCAAAACACAAACTGACCAACCATCTTGAATCTGTCTTTTCAACACTCTGCACCAAACTCAAAATTCCTCGATGACCCTTTCGAGGATGCACCTAAAAAGCCCGAAGGTGAAACTTCTTCCCATTCCTTTCAACCACATCACTTTCAAAGGGACATATGCGCCTTAGAGGTGGATGTAACTAAATTTGATGGCTCAGACCCACTAGTTGGGTCACAAATGGAACATTATTTCTCTCTCACCAACAACGTGCTCGATGGCAGCCAAACTTCGGGTATGGTGTTCTCCATCTAGATCAAACTGGCAATGGTGGCAATGGAGAAAACCCATCAGGATATATTGCTTGGACCCAATTTGTTCTTGAGCTTTATGAGCGGCTTGACGCGGCCTGCCAACCATTTTGGGCCGTTTGACAAAATTAAACAATCAGGAGCCTGAGTTAGAGACTTCATAGCTTCACATTTAGACATCGGCTTTTTGAGTGAGAGGGCATGGTGATTACCTTCTTTCGAGAGTGTTTTATAATTGGCCTCAAGGAGGAGGTTAGGGCCAGCTGTCCTCATGGCTCAACCTACAACTTGGGTGGAGAAATTTACAAAAAAACCAAAGAAGCACAACAAATTGTTTGATCTCAAAACCGTAAGCCTTCCCTTTTTCCCGCGCACTAAACCGGTGAGCCACTACTCCCTCCCTTAAAATCAAAAAGAAATTGACCCGGTGATGGCTGAGCGACAACTCAAAGGCCTCTGTTATAAGCGTGATGACAAATATTTCCCGGGCCACAAATGTAGGAACAAAATATCTTTATGGCAATCTCTGAGGATACTCAAGAAGAAGACGATGATGACACTTCCCCTGTTCACAGTCACGAGCAAAATAAACCCTCCTTCCGACCCTCACGCAGAAGAACCCATCATTTCCCTCAATGCTCTCACCGTCTTCCTACGCCCCAAACTCTCTCAAGCTCATCGGTTATATCAAACTTGAGAAGGTCATCATCTTGATTTGTCGTGTAGCACCCACAACTTTATTCATCGCCGCCGTAGCCGACCTTTGCTATATCCGTATTTGTTAATGAATTTCAAATCATGATTGCCAATGGGGGCTCTATGAAATGTGGAGGCGTTGTGAAATGTGCGTCTCAAATAGGTGACTACAACCTCAATCCACATATGTTTTCTATTGACATGGGAGGTTACGACGCATTGTGTTAGGTGCCGAATGGCTCGAACATGGGTCCCATTCTCATGGACTTCCAGAACTTAACCATGCAATTTGACCAAAGGCGGCCACACACATAATTTCAAGGCATCAACTGCGGGTTCTCCTGAATCATCAGTTCTCCTTCGCATGGAGAAATTGCTCCAAAGGTCATTGGTGTCATAGCCCAACTCCATGCCATTCAAGCCGCGGAGATCCACCCATGCCCCAAGACCTCAAGCCCTCTTGACTAAACATCAAGCAGGTATTCTCCCACTCCCCAAAAATGGACTTCCCCCTTCCCATGACGTCCATGATCATTCCATTCCCTTGTACCCATAAGCCTTCCTCCTAATATATGTCCATATCGCCACCAATTTGCCCAAAGAATGAAATTGAAAGATGGTCGAGGGAACTCACATTGCCCGGGAGTCATCCGTCTAGTCTGATCCTTACTCCTCTCCGGTCGTCATGGTACTAAAGAAAGAAGGTTCCACGGCAAATGTTTCTGACTTCCGTGCCCTCTGATAAACTCACCATCAAAGAAAAATTTCCCATCAGGTCGGTGATGACCTCCTGGATGGACGGAGTGGTGCCCAATTCTTCGCCAAACTTGACCTTAAACCGGGCTATCACCCAGGATCCATTTATGAGCCGAGGGTGACATTCCTAAGATGGCCTTTTCGCCTCATGAGGGCCACTATGGAGTTTTTGGTCATGCCCTTTAGGTTGTGTAATGCCCCCTCCACCTTCGAGCCTCATGAACCATGTCTTAGTTTTCTTACGTCATTTTGTCAGGATTTTCTTTGATGATATCCTCATATATAGCAAGACAGCCAGAGAACCATCGAGCTCATGTGGATCAGTTCTCGGCCTACTTTCCGGTACCGAGCTTTCCTCAAAAGCAGGTCCAAATGTGCTTTTAGTGCGTCAGAAGTTGAATACTTGGGTCATCATGGGCAAGGATGGTGTCGAGGTGGACCTGAAAAAGATTGAAGCTATGCAAGATTGGCGCACCCTAAGACTCTAAAAAGCTGCGTGGATTTTGGGCCTCACAGGGGTATTACCGCAAGTTGTTCAGAACTATGGAAATATTGCGGCACCTCTCACGACCCTCCTTAAAAGAACTCTTTCAATTGGACCCCGGCCGGCTCAAGCTTTTCAAACTTTGAAGATGGCCATGCACCACTCCGGTCGGCTCTCCACGACTTCACAAAGACATTTGTGTTGGAATCACGACATGGGGAAAGGCATTAGCGGCAATCCTTATGCAAGAGGTTGACCTTTGGCCTTTACGAGCAAACAATGCGAAAGAATCACGGGCAAACCTATTTATGAAAATGTTGGCAGTGCATGCGGTTAGTTATGGCGTCCTTATCTCTTGGGGCCAATGATTCCAAATTAAAAGCCAGGAGACCATCAAAGCCTCAAATGCTACGGAACAAAGCATTTCCTCCCAAGGCAACGAAATGGGTCAAGCTCTTTGGCTATGATTATGAGATCATTTACAAGGGGAAAGACAATGTAGTGGCCGATGCACCGTCCCAGGAAATATGAAGCCGAAGGATCCCTCTTTTCTCTTTCACCATTGTACGATTGGGCAAGGCATTAGGGGAATGGCTACAAGGCCGAAAGTTAAGCATCTAATTCAACTGGCTGAACAAGTAGCGGCGAGGCCCCGAGGTACTCTTGGCCGAGGGATGAGCTTACGATACAAAGATTAAACTGGCCTTATTTAGTAAACATTAGAAGCTCAAATCCACGGTACTCTGAGCTTCATGCTACACCCACATGGCGGGGCACTCGAGGGGTTCACCAAAACATATGGCCAGTTAACGCTCCTTTTCTGGGATGGTATGAAATGGGACATCCTTAAGTTTGTGGCTGAATGTGAAGTGCATAGCGCCAGCAAAGGGAAGCAGTCAAATCTCGGGCACACTCCAATAGCTCCCAATTCCCTGATATTTGGAGGATATCTATGGATTTTATTACGGGCTTACCGAAATCGGGGAATAAATCGGTGATAATGTGGTGGTGGATCGACTTTCAAGTATGCTCATTTTGTGCTCTTCACCCACCCATTTACTGCATCCACGGTGGCCCAAAATTTTCATGGATCGAGGTCTTCAAACTATAGCATGCCAAACTCTATTGTTTGTCCGAGACCAACTTTTACAAGCAATTTTTTGGCAAGAAGTGTTCAATATACAAGGCACCGCGGTTGCATCTATTCGGTACCTTATCATCCCAGACCGGATGGTCAAAGCGGAGTAGATCAACAATTGTTTGTAAACATATCTAAGGTGCTTTGCATTGGAAAAACAACACCGGTGGGCTCAATGGTTACCCTCTTAGAATGGTGGTACAACACTACATATCATCTGACCCACTCCATGACTCCTTTTTAGGCGGTGTATGGGCCGAAGCCACCGTCAGTTCTCTCATACTTAAAGGGTACCTCGAAGGTCCAGGAAATCGACCAAACACTTACAGTCAGGGGAGATATCCTTCATACCCTTAAAGAGAGCAATTCGCGGAATAGAATGAAGTAGCAAGCGGATCAAGGTCATTTCGGAGCGTCAATTTGTAGAAGGGGATGGCGGGTGTGTTACTGCGGCTACAACCATATAAGCAAACTTCCACGAAGGCCGAGCGGTGTCAGAAGATAGCCCCCAAATTCTATGGCCCCTTACATGGATTCTAATGTGGGTGGGACCATAAGTCACATATCGATTAAGCTACTGCCCGGTCGGTCGAAGCTACATCACATTTTTCATGTTTCTGCTTGAAGAAGGTGAGTTGGAACCCAGTGCCAACTTCAAACCAACCTTCTAGAGTTAGATGAAGAAGGATCCATTTGGCTACAACCGAGCCGATTTTGGACGGAGGGCCGTCACACGTCGGAGAACCATCAAGGAAGTGCTCGATACAATGGAAATATATGACTCCATTGAGATGCCGCGGGAACCAACTACCATTCTACTTACGGTTCCACATCTCAAGCCTTGAGGACAAAGTCGTTTTTGAAGGGGGAGGGCATGCTAAGGTCCTAACCCGCACATACCGGGTAGATCAATGTATTCCGGATGTAATAAAGGTCCAATAATAAGACCTTTCAATAAAATAGAATAAAGGCCGGATGTAAGAAGACCTATCACAAAGGCTTCGGCTTCTAGAAGGATCTTCCTCTAGATGCTTCTTTTAGTATAAATAGGAGTCAAAGGTATGAGAACCCTAGCTTGAATATTATTGTGTGCTTGAGAGGAAATTTCTCGATTGGAGGTTGCCCCTCGAAGAGACAATTGAACATTGCTATCATTCAAAGTGCTGGCTTACGTTGCTATTTACATTATATCTTTACGTGTATTGTAGAAGAGATTGATTATCTTTTGGATATTTTACTTTTGTTCTGTCATTTCTAGCATTTAGTTTACGTTACGCATATTTTATATATCTAGTATCTTGCGGATAATGCATTTTTATGTGTTGATTATGTTAATCTAAGATATAAAATCCATGTTATGGATAGCTTATATTCACTTTTATTACATTTATATTTTCTCCATGATTCATTACCTGCACAAGACACATGTTAGTCATGACAAAAGTTAAGAGAAATATGGAATAAATCCAAGTAAAGGGAACTATGCTATACTATGTTATGCTATGTTATACTATGTGTAATTGAAATTTAAAGAAATTGATTTTAGTCCTAACTAGCAGTATTGAGTGGCTACGATTTTGATCACGGTGCCCCTACCTCGTGAGGTATGTTGACCTCCGTCCTAGATCTTCTCAATCTACATTTTGGAACAACTCTTGATTCCCTGGCGGAATCTTCAGAAATGTCCATAGGTCCTTTTCACGAAACTCCACCTTGTGAACAAGCACCAAGCACAAGCTTCTCTCACATGAACATTGGTTGTGACCACTCACCAATCAAAAGGTCATTCGTGACTTCATGTTTCAAATATTCTTTTGTGAGTCACCTCGATTCTCCCGACCTCCCAAACCCCGCAAGAGCCTAGCATGTAATAACCCCTCCCTTATCTTTCCTCAATGTGACCTTGATCTTGACACGTGGCTCAAATATCAAAGCGTCAAGATGTAGATGTCGGGAACTTCCGATATGATTAGATCTGCGGTTCACGATCTTCCCTTGATCGACGACTACGATTAAGTCATGATTTCGCATTTCCTTGGCTTTGGGGGTTGGTTCATCTCTGTTCTCCTGATCCTTGATTCTCTATATTTGCGAGCATCATATCGATGACTCACAACTCCCCATGATCCTATACTTGACTCAGATTGATTCACAATTTCACATTTAGCGACTTTTGGAGTCTCCTTACCTCTGTTCTCCAGATATCCAAAATCATTGATGGCACTATATCGACGATCCAAATATTTCCTTGGATCAGCGGTTGTGATCAAGTCTGGATTTCACCTTTCGCTCCTTTGAATCTTATGGAATCCCTTCTGCCAGCCAAATCTCAAATCTGTTCCCTCCTTGCAACAAATTCTTATGGAAGATTTGGTTCTTGCGGAAATTTGTACACACCTTGCGTGATCGCTTTGCACTCCTTGCAAGGAAAGTTTTGTGCCATCTCTTATGAACTTCATAATCGAAACAGATCCCATCACACACACTCCTTGCATTAAATGTGCGCACCTTGCACTCACTCAAAAAGAGAAACAATTGAAGCTTATACTAACATTCATAGTTTCATCCATTCATAACGAAATTCATTTCATTTATGAAAACACAATATGGAGGGAGTACAAGCGATAGCGATTACTTTATTCATTTGGGTCAATTCTCCTCTAATATATTCATTCAAAAGTAAATGGCTATAGATAATATCAAAACAATAACTCAAAACTCATAAAATTCCTACTAACTCACAACAACAACCTCATTTGGGCACTTCAAAACCTCATTATCTGAGGGTCCTTAGGGTTCCCCCGACTACATCGTCTACTCGAGGAAAGCGAAAACAAAAATCTAAGCGCTACCTAAGTCCAGTTACATTCAAGAATCAGAGTAAAACTCGAGGATCACTTTCATTGATCATCCGGCTCTAAGCGCTTGATTTTCTTCGTTTTCCAATCCCGACTCCCAAAAGATTCAATTAACTCCCAACATTGTTTGAAGTTAGAGGCGTTGAGCTAAGATATCCCTGCATGCTGACGTGCTCACCGCGCCATATTTGTATTGATTTATATTGGGTGCATTTGAGATATGAAAATTTATGGTTTTGGAAATAGTTAATTTGGATTGGGTGGTGCAAATGGTAAGCAATGTGTACAGGATTTCGATGCATGGATTAATGGATGATTGGATGGATGTCGTGTACTACATAATTGAATGATATTGATCCATATGGATATCGGTATCCAACCACCTATTTTCCAAGCGGCTCGAAATAGTTTCGACAATTTTGGCAATTTACTATTTTTAGCGGTTTAACTTCGGGCCATTTTGAGGGCCCTAAATGAAAGGTTTTTCGGGATAGAGCTCCTCAATGATATCAATAGGCATGATTAGGCCCCCCAAAATGAATCTCAATGATACCTTTCCAATGGCTATCCTGCGCCTAAAGAAGATCGTGTACAAAGTTACTGACCCGGGAAGTTGATGTACTAACTTGCACAAACGGGGCCCTATGACTTTTAGTGGCTTCATCTCCTAGGGTTAGGTTTTGGATGTCTAGGGTTTTAGATTTTTTATTATTGTAAAAATGCCTTGAGAGCCTCATTATGGCCTTCTTCTTGTGAATTCATGTTGCCCGTCTCATCTCTTCTTAGAGATGGCTTAGCCACCATTCCAATAGCTTGTTCCAAACGCATTTCTGAGTTTCGGCTTATTTGGTTATTGAATAGAAATCACTTTCTGTATCTCTTGTTATTTTTGTGTTAAGCACACCTTTAATAATCTGTATTCATTTTGTTCTTCTCATAAAATATAGATGAGTGGTATCCAGGCTTGATGCTCCTTGTCGTCTTAATGCATGTCCCCAAGCGAATTCGAGAGGTACAAAGAGTTGGGTCACCGAGCTGATTTCTCTTGAGAAAGCTCTCTGCATGAAAGCAACCTCCATGGCGGAAAAAATAAATACAGCAGGACATGAGATCCTTTCAAATTGTTGATTAAGGAAACCCTCACACAACAAAGGAACAAAGATGATGGATAGTTTAAATTTTCAAAACCTTATTTGGCTACCCTTGAGACAATGCATCTTCTTGAATGGAAGTCGCCCCCCTTCAAAGGTACAAATAAACCCCGATATTCCTATATTTGAAGGTCGGAGATAGACATAGATGTTGTAGACAAGTGGTTGAATCTACTAGAAGGGTATTTTCCCTTTCCATAACTTTTGAATAAAGAAAATACTTTTTCTCTCCTCAAATTCGTTCCCCATGTCAAAGATTGGTGGGAAACTTTTACATGAGAAAAATGAAATAGAAACCTCATTGTGTTTAGTCACTTGGCCACTTGGAATCCTTGAGTTCTATTAAGGAAAAATACTTCTTTGTTGGAAGTTATGATGACACGTATACCAAATGGACCACAACTGCGGCCGAAAAGAGATAAGCGGTTGGTTCACAAATATCTTCCATACCTTAGCACCAAGTTGGTGTCAAAGATTTAGACTGACATTTGGTGCTCAAGTATCGTAGTTCTATACATAGATACATCTAGATTGAAATGGAATTTATAGACATATCATCCTTGAGGCATTTATCGATATGTCGTCAAAATCAAAGAAAAGAAGCTCAAACAAAGACATGGCAATTTGGGCTGGGAACCCAGCACAACAAAAGATAGGAAAAGGCAGCCCCAACCAGCAAAAAAAAGGACAAGGAAAATATGGACAATGCTCGGGACCAACCGGTCAAACCACAAGCAAAGGACACCGAAAGACAAAGAAAGATACTGGGAAGTGGTGCGACTTCAAAAAAATCCCTTGCCACAAGACTAATGAATGTCTCTCAAAAACATTATTGGTGGCCAGTATCAAATATAAGGAGCCGAACTCTGATTCAGGATTTGATTCTGAAAATATTGGTAATGGACATATCATTGACGCAGACCTCATTGCTATTGTTGCAACTACAACAGTCCAACCAGAAGAGTATCCTGAGGAGTGGGAGAAACTCTTCCATTCACGGATGTGGGTAAAAGGCACTTCGATGCACTTCATCGTTGATGATGATAGCTAGAAGAACCACCATCTCGTGAGAGGTCATCAGCGGCTGGCCTACCACCAACTGTATTTGCACCCACAACATTACACCATTGGATGGCTTCGCCAAAGGAACGATCTGCGTCGACCAATAGTGTCGACTGTCACGACATCAAGCCCTTCAAAGATGAGGTATTGTGTGATGTTGCTCCTCTACGAAGTTTGTGATGTTCTTTTTGGGACAACCTTATTTATGGAAATGTCATCGCGTATATGAGTCTAGGCCACATAGTTTTATTATTACTTTGAACATGAGGAGAGAGTTGTACGAAATACGAGGTCCACTAGTGCTATTTCCTTGATCTCACGCTAAGCAATGCGGAAGGTCATCTCTCCGGATAGGAAGTTTGTCTTCTTAGGTGATTCTCGAGAATAAGCGAAGATCATATAGCCACATCGGGGGTCCTGCAAGCCGACCTCTCCCACTACTTGAAGCAAGTGGGCAAGATGGGTGGGGCAATACTTGGATATGTTCTCCTCACCCTCTGAGGTACCTCGCACTACCGATTAAACACCCCATGATGTATTGGAGTACCGCTACCGAATGGGTCAGTCTATTGTTGCTCTTTCTTAGAGAATGAGAAGATCAAGCGATAGATCCAAAGGCTGCTCAAGGGGCACATCCTCCCGGCTCATCACCTTGCAGGGAGCCAATCATGTTAATTTCAAGAAGAAAGATAGAACTATGTGCATTTGCATTGATTACAGGGCATTAAAAAAAGTCACAGTCAGGAAACGGTACCCGATTCCCCAAATTGATGATCCTTGATTAACTCATGGGGCCAAATATGATAAGATTGGTCGAAGTCGGCTACCGAGTCAGATAGAAAAGACATATGTATGGAAGACCGCCTTCAAGTCAAAGGAAGGCCGCTTTTGAATGGTTGGTCATGCCCTTTGGTTTGACAAATTATCCGACCACTTTCATCAGGATGATGGGCGATATCCTACAACCATTCACCAACACTTTAGCCAGTGAATTGTATCACGGATGACATTCTAATTTACAACAAGACTTAGGATGAACAATTGCAACATATTGATAGGTTTGCACACCTACTAGCGGCTAAAGCTATCGCCAAATTGGAAAAATGCTCCTTTGGCATGGACCGGTGCATTACACAGGATACATCATTGATCGACATAGTGTGCATATGGATCTAGTAGATCAAGTCATCTACGTATTTGGCTATCCCCAACAAGACTCACCAAGATTTGGAGCTTCTTGGGCCTTCCGCCATTTCTAGTAGGTTCATGTGGTTTCCCCCATGTGCATGGGCCCTCAACCAAATAAGCGAGGGTGGTGGTAAGGAAAAATTTTCATGGGGCGGTCCCAACAAAAAGCGTTGATGATTTGAAGCGGCTTGTGCTCCAACCCGATTACTTTCACTACCGGACACAACATCCAGCACGATATTGAGGCCGGATGCTTTTAAACTATGTTGTGGGATGGGTTCCCACTTAGCCACGACCACCACAGCTGGCCTATCATAGTGAGACATTGTCGGATACTATCCGTAAGTACCCTACTTATGACAAAGGAAATGTACTCCATTGTAGAAGCATCGCTAGTGGAGACATTTACATTCTTTGGAAGGAGGCAGGTCATCCACATTGATCGCAAGCCCTTTTGCAGTTCTAAATGCGGACATAGGGAAAGTGATGCATAATGATGCAGCCATCAAAGGTGGTCTACCACATACTTGCAACAATTCCACCTCAACATCAAGTATAAAACATGGAACACAAATCATGTCGTTGATTGCCTCAGTGAACCACCCGATTGTGACACTCACCATGGTGCTAGACTCTTGCGACCATGAGACATCTGGATGGCCCCAACTCTATGAGATAGACCACGACTTCTCCACCACCTACCAAATGTTGGGTGCAAATCACGGTTGTCGATAATTTCCATGTCGGGATGGGTTGTTGTGTGGAAGTGGGCCATATAAATGTTCCATCAGGTGGTAATTGAAGATGATGCAGGAATCCCACTACGGTCCGTTGGCAGGACATATGCGACATTGAAAAGGCGATTAAAGCGTGCTATAGAGGTGGCAGGACACTTCGACATTGAAAAGACAGTGGCGATGCTATAGAAACATTTCTACTGGCTGAAACTTTGATAGGAGGTCAACAAGTATATCAGGTCCTGCACTGCCTGTGCTATTTCCAAACTGACCACTAAGAAACAGGGCCTATACACCCCTTTTCCTACTCATGACAGGCCATGGGAATCCATATCAATGGACTACATGTCGGGACTCCCGTCCACCAAGCAGGGAAATGCCTGTGTTTTTGTGGTTGTTGATTGCTTTTGTAAGATGGCGATTCTGGTTTCCTGCAAGAAGAGCATCACAATAGAGGCCACTGCCAAGCTCTTCTTTGAAAGAGTCTGGGTACATTTTGGAATCCCACAAACCATTGTCTCAGATTAGGATAGTTTATTTCTTAACACATTCTGGTCGAGCTTCTGGTCACTGCTGGACACCAAACTCACCAAATCCATGGCCTTCCACCCCCAGACAGATGGCCAAACCGAGGTTGTAAATCGAATGATTGTGCATATCCTTTGCATGTATAATTCAAATCACCCTCGCACATGGGATGGGATCCTTCCCTATGTCCATCATAGCTACAACCGAGCCCTGCATATCTCAACCAACCACAACCCCTTTCAAGTTGGGTTGGGATTCCAACCATTGGGACCCATAGATGTTGCACTTCCCCTTGCGGTCACCTTGATCGACTCATCTCCTGCTCCAACTGAAGTTGAAAAAGCCACCCGGTTCATTGAGCGAATCTAGAACATCCACCAATAGGTTCAGGATATCCTACAAAAGTCCAATGACAAGTATAAATATCTCCATGATCAACATCAGGTGCCGCATACGTTTCAGGTGGGCGACAAATTTTGGTTGCACTTGCAGAAAGAATGCCTTACAGGACCCCATCGGAATCTTCATCCACTCTGTTATGGGTCATACACTATCACCAAGGATGTGGGGGATAATTATTTTGAGCTCAACATTCCTCCTTTCCTTGGTCTGCACCCAGTGTTCAACGTGGATCTCCTTCGCCCTTATTTCTCACCATTATTGGACACCTCAGACGTTACATAACAACTAACACCAACATAGCTCAACCCTGAATGCCTACAATAGGCATCCAATGATCATATTGTGGATAGACATATCAAGGGCACTCAACAAAAAAGTATCCGGCTTTATCGAGTCGTCAAAGCAGGGCAACTCCTGCACCAAGGCAAGTGGCTCACCCGGGGCCAAATTCAACATAAATTTCCTCATCTGATGGGGGACCTCAATGCAATGGAGACCATTTATTCCTAAGGAGGGAGGATTTATCTAGATGTATATTGGTGGCCACCCACCTTTTCCAACTGGATCAAAACAGTTTTCTGACAATTTTGGCAATTTACTATTTTTAGTAGTTTTAACTTTCGGGGCCATTTTGAGGGCCTAAATGAAGGTTTTTTAGGATCGAGATCCTCAATTATAGACAAAGGAATAATTGAGCCCCAAAAATGAATATCCTCTATGATACCTTTCCAACGGGCTATCATACGCCTAAAACAAAGATCGTATGCAAAAGTTACGACCCCGGGAAGTTGATGTACTAACTTACCCAAACGGGGCCCACATGACTTTTGGTGCTTCATCTCCTAGGGTTAGGTTTTTGGATGTCTAGGTTTTTTTTCATTATTTATTATTGTAAAAAAGGCCTTCAAAGCCTCATTTTAACCTTCTTCTTAAGAATGTGCACTGCCGTCGCATCTCTTCTCAGAGATAAGCCGCCACCATTCCAACAAGCTTGTTTCCGCTACATTTTACAATTTCAGCTTATTTTGTTATTGAATAGAAAACCAGTTTTACTATATCTCTGTTATTTTGTGTTAAGTACCTGTTAATAATCTGTATTCATTTCGTTCTGCTCATAAAATCTGGATCAGAGATGGAGGATGGAAGCGACATGCAGTAAATGCACGTCACTCCATACTTCTCCCACTGGGCTGTCACCCTAGCATGGTTATTGTTCATTTTGGTTTTTCTGTGGTTAAGCTCTGAGATTCAGGCATGGAAGGAACTGCTCGACCAAATCACATTTTTAAAGCCATTGGTTACAGGTATGGTTCTTTTCGCCCATCCATGAATTCTCTCTATGTATGAAATGAACGTTGGCTCGGTAATGTGTTGGTATGCATTTTCTTGAGATTGGAAACTGTGTAAACACGAGGTTTTTTCTCTTGAATGACTGTGTGTGTTATTCATTGCAAATTGAAAATTGATGGTTGAAGTTGTGATTTCATTGGCTGTTCTGTGTGGTGGAATTGTGATTTCTCTTTGTTGTCTTTATGGGTATTTTTTTGGAGGGTTTCACTCTATTGAGCCTTGTTGTTTGCCTCCTCACTATTATGGTAACCATATCTGGTTGTATTCGGTGCTATGGGGTTGTTGTGTATGTTTCGAACCACCTCTTGGTCACTGTATATATTTTTCACTTGTTCATGGTCTTATTTTATGGTTCGGGCATCAACACAGTTGGTTATTGGGTGGCCATTATGCCAAGAAGTATGCTTTAAGTTTGATTGGTAGTACCTGGGTTTGCATTTCCATCGGCATTGTTAAATTATTCGACTCTTGAAAGTCGCGAGGGTTATGCCTTTGTGCGTTCTTGGTATTGGCTACTCTCCAGTAAGAAACATCTTCTCCTATGCATCATGGCCTACCCTACCTGGTGTTCAAATGTCACCCTATTTTACAAGGCTAAGGGTTATGAAGCTTGTGGTTCCACTGTGCTTGTCTCGAAGGTCTCTCACCTATTGTCAATATGGTTGACCTCCAATCTCCCTGTGTTTGGTGACTGAGCGAACCCTTGATTATTTCTTATGTTCATTGGTTACAGAGCCCGATTTTGATAAATTTAACTCGTTGCACTTTGTTGGGTATGTCGTTGACTATCATAAGTTTGTTGAGTAGAATTGACAATGGTTTTGATTGTTGGCTCATCTCTGTTTGATCGGGTTGATTGGAAAGTTGTAATTGGAAATGATAATGGGCATACAATCACTGCCTCCTTTTGTTGTGACAGTTGAATCGATAACTCATCATTGTTATAAATGGTCTGATTGGGATTAATTGGATATGTACAGTCACAGAGATGCCTCTTTGCATTATGTGTTGGTCTGTGGGTTCCTACAATGTCGTATAAATTGAAGTAGTGATTGCTATGTGTTTAATTTGCCTGATCGAGGTTATTTCAATTTGAAGAGTTGATGAATGTGACTTGGCTGTCTACTGTGTATGATTTATGGAGACATCATGCACCTTTTTGTTTTATTGCACCATCGGAGATGAGCACGAGGTTTTGGTAGTATGGTTTCATTGCAATTTTAACTGTTAATATTGTCAAAAGAATGGAATCAGGCATGTTTTAAAAGAGTCTGTTCAACTCAGGAAAAGACCTGTGTCTATGTTTGATTTGAGAAATTACAATTATGGGCAATGGTTGATGTTTTTTTTATATGTTGAACATAGTTGAAGCAATATGATTGTGTATTCCTTGGATTTTGTTTTAAATATAAAAGGGAAGGAAATGAAAAGAAACAAAATTCCTTTAACAAGATGGGTGAAAGTCATGACAATTTTGAGTATGATTATACACTGTGTTAATTGAAATTTTTTAAAGAGATTGGATGTGGGATAGTGAACAAGTTTTAACACATAGTAATTATTTAATTGGTCACAATAATTGTTTAATTGGTGCTGGAATAGTTGTATTGAATACATAACTATTTTTATGGATTACTTAATTAGTTTTTCGAACAATATTCACTTTTTTTCCCTACCATTATTTCACTTTTCGCACATTACAATTCCCCTCGCCTTCCCATATTCACTATCCACTCCATGGTTCTTAAAATTTGATTATAGTTAAGTTAAATTTTGTATTGCGATAGTTAAAGAGATCGCACAAGGATGAATTACAATGATATACTCTTTTGGTTTACGATACAATTGATTGTTTGATGTCTGTGAGTAGTAATCATGATCTTTTCCCCCTCATTTTAACAATTTTCTCTCAATACAACCCCTCACATATCCCAGAACCGTTGTTCACTCCTTGCTCATTGAAAACTATTAAACGATTTGTATGGATTGGATTGCATGAGTCTGATATATTGTTGAGCCAAATTTTATTTCATATTTAAAAGAGTTGTCATGTATGGTTGTTAAAGAAACTATTTTCTAATCAATAATGCATACATGGATGAGATTTTTCAGTAGAGGTAGCCATTTTTGGGGTAACTGAGGAAGAGGAAATTGGAACAGGGGCCCTAGAAGGACAAAATTCTCTATACACTTTGATGCAAACTCACAAGAGTTAGGCCGACTATTTCAAGCTGGGTTTTTTAGTTGGATTGGGCAAGGAGTGGTCCAACCTAGGTCTGTAAGGCCTCCCTTCCAAGCCCCATAGGTCCCTGGTATCCCGATGCCTCCTCATGTCTCTCTGCAACCTGAAGTCCCTAAAAACGACGGATGACAAGAGATTGTCCATCCAACATTCTCCCAACATTGTGGCTGGCCTAACTTGTCTGTACTTGCTCCTCCACCTATTAATCAAATTGTCCAAGATGCCTGTGTCCACTCACCAGTACAGTCTTCTCATGCAATAAAAAGGTTAAAAACAAAGGCCCACCATGATCCTGACAAAGGAAAATCCATTGATGCCCCTTCCTCACCCTCAAATGATTCTGATAAATCCGTGTCTTCCTGCATGCATTTGAGAGATGTTTGCTTTCATGTGATCAGTGAGATTAGGCCTAAAGGCTCTACACAACCTAAGGCAAATTCAGAGAGATCAAAAGGTGACAACAACAAAAAAGGAAAGATTGCCTCCTAGAGTGGAAAATATGAATTTTAAGTTTTCATTTATTAATTGTTGAGAACAATTGACTTCTGAATTTTTGGACAACACACTACTATTTTTTGGATATATGGGTAATATATTTTATGAAATAATTTCAATTATCATTGATATAAATTGTCAAAATATGAAAGTGATTATGGGAGTCACAAGGAGGGATGTTTTGTTTGATTAACTAATGTGTTATGATTGTTAAATAACTTAAGGGAGTCACAAGGGGTCCCACCTACTAGTTATTATTTATTTAAAACCCTTATTGTGATTTTATTACTTCCCACCCTTAACTAAAAAGTTGGTTGAGTTTTAGTTAACTTAACTAAAGAAGTACTTCAACTACTTCAACCAATTATGCTTGAAGGAAAAAGGAAAAGGAGGAACAAAAGGACATATAGAAGGAGAAGCATACTAAGGTCTTCTCTTTGATTTTTTGTTGAGATAATTCAGTTTTCATTCATTCTTTAATCCATTGGAAGCCTAATTATGTTTTATGATAGCAAGGTCCTATTGTAGACAACAAGATTTAGGGCTGAATTACATCATTCAAACACTTGTTTTTCAGAGGTGTTGATCTATATTTGATAGTCTGTGTAGACTTGTTTGTTTGTGAATTAAATTTCATGACTGACGAAGGGTATTGTGCAGAGTCGAGTGGGAAACAATCTGTGGAAAGCTGATCCAACTTTTAAAGTTCAATTTTTTACTTTCTGTCAGAAGTCCTTTTGTATGTTTCATCGGGGACATCTAAGTTTGACTTTGGTCCAAAACTTCCTCATGAAATTTTGTAAAGAGAACGATTCTTTTGATGAATTGGAATGAAATAAACGATTTCTTTATGTCTCATCTGTTTTGATTTTTGACTTGGTGTCTTTACTTTTGTCTCTATATTTATTTTAGCATCTGTTATATTCTGAAAATTAAATAAATAATGATTTTTTCAGAAAGCTTTTATTTATAAAAAAATTCCATCCTAAGCACTTGTAATCAATACTTTTGAATTAGGATACTAATTTTGATGGCTATAAACATAGGGTGATATTCCCATCTATCTTGCTTTAGCCAAGAAGGATCTAAAAATGCTTGAGTAAGACCATTTCATATATTTTCCTTAACAAGAGTGTTCTTCAAAAACAAGGTATGCACAATTTATGATGAGTATCCAAGTAAGTAGTTGATTTCCAGAGTAGATATGGAAAAGAATATGATGTTTCTGCTTATTATGAGAAATGATCTGACTGACTCTTTGAATGCTTATAAAGCTAAAGGTTTAGATGAGTCATGGTTATGTAATTTGAGATATGGCCATTTACATTTTGGAGTTTTAGATTTGCTGCAAAAGAAGCAAATGGTGAAGGGGTTTCCCAGTATTCAACAACCAGTAAGCTCGTGTGAGAGCTTCATACTTGCAAAGCATCATAGGGATAAATTTATTTCTGGAGTTTCGTAAAAGGATAAAGATCCATTAGAACTTGTTCACATAGACTTGTGTGGACCGATGCAAACATCTTCATTGACTGGTAATGTCTATTTTATGAATTTTATTGATGATTTCAGTCGAAAAACTTGGGTTTATTTGCTAAAGAAAAAAATTGAAGCTTTTGATATATTTAAGAGGTTTAAGGTTATGGTTGAAAAGGAGAGTGGAAAATATATTAAAGTATTGATATCAAACATAGGAGGTGAGTATATGCTAACTGATTTCATGGAGTTTTATTAGTCTCATGGAATTAAGAGACAATTTACTACTCGTTATACTCCACAACATAATGGAGTATCTAAAAGGAAGAATCGAACCATTATGAATATGGATCGAATTATGTTGAAGGAGAAGCATATTCTAAACAAATATTGGGGTGATGCAGTTATTTTTTTATTATATATTATGAACAAGAGTCCAACTAAGAGTGTGAATAACCAAGTTCCCCAGGAAGCTTGGAGTGGTAAGAATACCGACGTATCCCATTTGAGGATTTTCAAGTGTGTAGCTTATGCACATGTACCTAAAGAGATGAGGAGAAAGTTGGATGATAGAAGTGAGAAATGTGTCTTTGTTGGATATAGTGAGGAGTCTAAGGCATATATACTCTATAATCCCATCACCAAGAAGTATGTTATTAGCAGAGATCTTGATTTCAAGGAAGAACATGCTTGGGATGGTAGCATTGATAAAGTTGTTTCAGGGGGAGATGAAGTATCCCATGGAGATGATGATGGAGATGAGAAATCCGTACATGGTGTAGAGTTGATTCCATAGCCACATGAAACTACAACAAGAACTCATGTAAGACAATCACCAAGATTCAATCCATCACAACTAAGAATGCCCAGAACATATGAGCGTGGTGAGCCATTGGGTCATGATGGAAAACAAACATGATCAGAGGTAAGTGGTGAATCAAATCCTACTTTTGATTCATTAAGAAACAAAATTAGAGGTCAGAAGACTAGAATTTTAAGATAATTATATGAGAAAAATGATGAAGGAGATCAAGTTTCAAATTTTGCATCAATTGCATATGATCCTGTAAATTTTGATGATGTTGTTAAGAAAGAAGTTTGGGTAGAAGCTATGAATGAGGAAAATGATTCCATAGAAAGGAACAACACTTGGGAACTTTTAGATTTAACTGAAGATAAAAAATGTATAGGTGTTAAATGGATTTACAAGAACAACTTAAATGTTGAAGGTGAAGTTGAGAAGCACAAGGCAAGGCTTGTAGCTTAGGGGGTTCAGTCACCAACCAAGTATTGATTATAATGAAATGTTTTCACCTGTAGCCAGGATTGATACAATAAGAATGGTGTTAGCCATTGATGCTCATAATAAATGGTGTATGTACCATAATGATGTTAAGTCTACATTTTTAAATGGTTTTCTAGAAGAAGAGGTTTATGTGAAACAACCTCCAAGATACAAGATTGTTGGACAAGAAGGTAAGGTCTGCAGGTTAAAGAAAGCATTGTATATATTGAAACAAGCACCTAGAGTATGGTACAACAAAATTGATGAATACTTGAAAGGTGAAGGATTCAATAGGAGTCTGAGTGAGCCAACACTGTATACAAAGGTAAATTAGGAAGGAAAACTCTTGATTGTATGCTTGTATGTTGATGATTTGATTTTCACCGAAAATATTTCAGTAGATGAGTTTAAGACAACCATGAAAACTGAGTTTGAAATGACTGATTTAGGAATGATGAAGTATTTTCTAGGCATTGAAATAAATAAATATGAAGATGGTTTTATAATCCTAAATTTCACCACACATGCAGACCTGGCATCAGGCCATCTTACTTACTATTTTTTCCAAGCCAATACATAACATCTCTTCTTAAAAACACTATTTTTGAAGATGTACACTCCCTGCACCACTACTGTCCACGTATGTACACTACCTGCACCACTACTGCATGCGTACATATGCTAGCTGCACAATTACAACTTGCGTATACCCACAAAAGTTGCAAAAAATAAAAAGTTACAAGGGATTCGTTGAGATTATGGGCGATTGGGTGGTTTCTTAACCAATTGACCGCATATAGCTCATCACCCAACCGAATAACCATCTTTTTGTCATACAAAAATAGGTGTTGGGGTCTCATTCTAAGGAGAAACATAGCAACAATGAAACTCTCCCCATTTTTCTTTCCCCCCTTGCCCCAAGAATTTGCAGCCACATTGTGAGTTTTGAGCCAAAATTCCCTATTCTTGCCTTTTTCCTCATCCATAAGCCTATGCCCATTCTCTAGAGAGAAGTGTGAGAGAAGAAGGATACGTGGAAAGAGTTGGATCTTGGTGAAGAGGATCCTAGGTCTGGGTTCGAGGAGTAGTTGCTGATCTCATCTTGTAAGTAACTCAGTGAGATTAATATAAAGAAGTACTTTTTCCATCTCGCCATATGATGGGTTCAATCTTCATGTTTGATCTACATTTTTTTATGACATCTAACCCACTAATTCGTATACAAAATGCATGTTCATAGTTTCTTGTTTTTATTTTGGTGAATGCAGGTAAGCCTTGGGAGGATATTTGTAGTCGAGAAGTGACTAAACAAAAAGGGATCCACACCGGATGCAGAGTTTAAGGTAAGACTACCAGATCCTTATAATTTGTACTTTATGCATGAATGTGGGGTGTTGTCGAGATAGTTGTTAAAAGTAGGAGAATTTAGACGGTTATCTCTGCCTACACTTTAGAACCCTAGTGTAGTCTGTAGGGGGGTTTTCCCACTACAACAGAATTGGCGACCATACTGGGGAAAATCTAGGGTTTTTAGGGGATCTTTTTGGGTGTTTTAATTGGTTTAATTACCTCTTTGAGTTCTCTATAAGTTACTAAGTCTTTAAGGGATTCTGATCTGCCATACCAGTAATCCCTGCCTTGTTAGATTTGATTGTTGGTTCTCTTTTTTGAGAATTTACAGAGGTGTACGCGGCCTGCAGTGGGTCTGCCCACATACATACACACCCTACATTTGGACAACCCACGTACATATGCAGGCTGCTTAAGTGTCAGTAGCGTGCCTGTGTCAGGAAGCCTTTTTCTCAAGAAGAGGCAGTCATCCTCTTCCCTGATTGAAGTTTGAATTCTTAGGGGTTTCTTGATTTAGTCCTGGTCTCTGTAGTTACAGTCTTTGAGCCTAGGTTTGACATCAATTTCTTTATCTTTTAATGATTGCTTGTGTTTTCGTTGAAAGGTTTTTTTTTAATGAGTTCGTGAGTCTTTTCTATTTTAGCCTTTGTGGTTCTTTTAGTGACTCCCTGCGATCCGCAGTAGAACTAAAGTCAGTTTCTTGGGTCTTGTATTGTCTTTACTTTCCCCTTTTACTTGCTTTAGAAGAAAAGAAAAGAATTCATTTTCAAGTTTCTTATTTTGAAGCATAAGAAAAAAAAAAAAAGATTTCAGTTTCTTTTTTGGTTAAATCGTTTGGTTAGTTGTCTTTACTTGTCAGGAAGAAGAGTGATTTCTTAAGTTATTTACTGAATACTTAGGACTTTAAGTATCTTGTAGTCGAGCGAAATTCATTTTTGAGTTTTTCTTTTAAAAGATCTTAGAAACAAAAGTTAGTTAGAAAAGTTGGTTAAAGATTTTTCAATTTGCAAATTTTTGTTTGTTGAACAAGAAGTAATTTTGTTTCCAACATTTGTTATTCTCTTTAGTCTCTTTACAAACACCATTAGTTTCATTTTCGTTCCTTTGAATTAAGATAAACCACTTAAAATTAATGCTTAATTAAAATTAATCAGACTTTCATGTTTATAGGGTCCATCAACTAGATTAGGCTAGAGCCTTGATTTAGGTTGGAGAGGAAACTCTTCAAGGATATAAAAAAAACATAGGAGTCTGTGCTAGGGAGTGAAAAAGTCCAGTAACGTGGAAATTATCTGGGACCCCCCTCTAACACATGGTTTAAACATGAGGTCACGTGCAGAAAGGTAGCGGAGATAACCCCTCCAAATACAGACCAATCGTAGAGAAGGAACACATATAGATGACTTATCTTAGGATTACATTGATCACATTTTCCATGGAGCTTCATGGGTCTCGAATCCGTTCGAGGTCCTCAGTCATCTTCTAGAAAACTTGATTTCGATACCCTCGATAGGTTTCAGGATTGATACCCTGATCATTGCGGTCCACCCGACTGTCGACTGTAACCGCCTGGTAGTTGTTCACGAGCTGGCAACCTAATTGCCTTGATTTTAGGGACTTACATAGGTGACTGCGGGGGTATACCGTGGTACCTAGGGAAGGCATCGAGCCATTCTTTGTAGATTATACCAAGAGGGTGCTTCCATTTTTGAGTTACACTTGCATTGGTAAGTTGCTCTAGTGTCGACTGTTGTAACTGTTCTTCCAACTAGTAATAGTGGTTTTCTTGCTGCATCTCATAGGAACTTTTTCTAGTGCGTGTTTGGTATTGAACGTTAGAAAATCCTTAGTGTGTCATTGATATTCTCACATAGTGGAAGATAAAGAGCTCCGTCGATCGCAAAGGCTTTTGGGCCTGCCACCAGTTAACTTGGATCCACCACCACCACCGTGAAGGTGAAAACTAGACCAGCAAGGGTATTTTGAGGTGACTGGGCCACAAGAAATTGTACCTGAGCCATTTCTGAGAGGAGAACATTCGTTTCTGGAGGAACCGACTATTTTTGACCTTGGAGTGGAAGATCTCAGTCCGTATAACCCTTCGATCAATGACTTGCTGGCACCACTTTTGATACAACTTGCCTCCCCAAGGGTAACATATCATGAGTGCCAAATAGTCCTGCAAGAAACGATGGAGGAAAATACTGCTACTTCGTCAGGGAGTCCTCATACTCCCTATACGACTACCACAAATGGGGGCATTCCACCTCCTAACTCACCTTCGCAGGTCCATGCCACTATGGTATCAAATGCCTCTACCTTGAGTAGTGGTATAATTCCATCCATGGCAGCGATCACTGCACCGTTTATGCAGAGTGAAAAAGGCCCTTTGTTTTCATATGGGATGCCCAACTTTGACATGAATTCGGTCCTCACCTACTTCGCCCTACATAATTTGGTTCTGGGCACAGGGAACTCTAACACTCCTCTGCAAGGGTCCATGGGGGGCACCTCATCCCCCTATAATGCTTTCGCTTATGGAGGGGGTCATATACCTCCATTGTCCCCCTCGCTTGGCGGTGCTTTTCAGTAGCCCATCTGGCCGAACATGAATCACAACTTGTTCGGAGCAGGTAATCAAGGACCTTCTTCCAATACCACACCAGTGGGTTCTTTTTCATTCTCTTTGTTCAGTGCATTTGGCAACAACACATTCTTGTTAGTTTCTGTCTCGGTCGGGGGAAACCCTGGTTTTGGATCACAAAATCCTGCACAGGGTACTATTCCTGCACAGGGGGCACACACTTCTTAAGGACCTTGGAATCCGTGGTAGGGATTAGTTCCCTCGTCAGGGATGCTGACTGAGGGAAACCCTTTCCATGGTCAATGGAACCTCAGGAAATGATCAATACCTATGCCCGTCAGATCGGTAGGGGGAAACCCTTTCTAGAGCCTTTGGAACACAACATCAGGAGAAATCCCTTCTCAGCCCTCAACATCCTATTATGGGATTCAGCCGATGATGTATCAACCAACGCAGTATCCAAATGCTAGCCTAGGCCATGGTTTTTACCAGAACCCAAGCCAATAACCTAACTTTTATTGGCAACCTGGTGCTAGCCAAATCCTAGGCTCCTATCCTGATGTACATACTCAACAACCTAAGCTACCATTTCTAGCAACTTTGCATTTGCTAGACTTGTCAATATTATTGAATGACCCAATCTAACATGAGCCACGTTGGCCTAATATGCCGACCAAGTTCCCTTGGACATTCCAAAGTTCAAAGGCAAGCCTAATGAAGATCCGGGCGATCATGTGACTACCTTTCACTTATGGTGCTCGTCCAACTCTTTGAGAGACGACTTTGTCTAGTTGTGTTTGTTTCAACTCACTCTTATCGAGAGTGCCACAAAATGGTACATCAAGCTCGACCGCTCAAGATACTCTACTTTTGGCGAATTGGAAATGGTTTTCTTAAATCATTTTCAATTACCTGTGAGATACGATTCTGACACTAAAATGATGTCAAACTTTGAGCAGACAAAGGCTGACCATATCTGTGATCACATCTGATAATGGTGATGCCAGAAGAGTTTGATTAAAGTACCATTTCCACCAGCATTCCTGCTGGAATGGTTCCTTAAGTCTTTGGTACCCCACATATCCAAGGACGTAGCAACGTCGAGGGTCTTTTCGGAGGAAGAGGTGATAATGAGTGTTGCACCCCTTTTGTCACCTGAATGAGAAAAATAGGGATGCTTACAAGCCCAGTTGGGTTATCTAGGAAAGACAACAGTGAATGAAGGAGTTAGAAACATCAAGCATAAGGAATAAACAAAGAACGAAGATAAGAACAATAAAAGAAACTAAACTAGAGTGCATAAGAACATTAAAATTGAAAATAAACAACACTCATGCCACCAATGGATATGATTGTATTAGTGGGAAAACACCAAAGAGAAAGGGAGACATATGGGTCCCCTCTTACTCCAAGGGAGGGCTCTTGGACCCCCAAATATTGAGCTCTTCTTACAAGTAACAAACTAGAATGAAATGGTGAAGAGAATCTAAAGCACATTCACTCAAGAGGTGATATGAATGGATAAATGAAATGGTGCTTGTATAATTTTGATGAGAAAAGAGGATTCTCCAAGAGAATATAAGCACCATAACAATACAAATGAATTCCTTAGAAATATAGTGCACCCATGGCCTCCTTTTATAGCATAGCTTTGAGGCATTATGCAACCAGTTCTTAGTGTGAACAAGGGGCCCTTTAGGGAACCCTTAGGTCTTTGACCAGCCCCCCATTCGGATTCAGCCAATATTTGGATGTCAAATCGACTTGGAAGCTGAACTAGAAGTGGGTGGAAGGCCGACCAATATCATAAATGCATCGTTCTGAGGGGTGCATGGTTTTTTTCTTCCACAGTCGCGCATCGTGCACATGTGCGCTTTTCTTTTTGTTTCTGGATGGCGCATGTGTGTGCGCTCTCTGTGTAGTCTTAGCGCATGCTAATTTTATAACTGGTTGTATAGTTTTGGACCTTTTAGAAATGAATTTTTGGTCCATGAGTGAACTAATGGGTGTTTTGAATATGTTAGATTCCTGTAACCATTTGCGGATGAAATTCTGGTGATAATAGATACCCCTTGATGTGTGAGGTTAGGAGCATACATATAGCCAAAATACATCAATGTTTCTTCTACTAAGAGTACCTTTGTAAGAAAGAGTGTTGAGGGGAGTATCAAGAGTGACCCATTGGAGGGAGAGGGGAACCTATAAGACCCAAACCTTTTGCAAGGGGTGAAAAAATAAAACTGTGTGAAAACGAGGCGGGCATGCCCCATGCACGTGTCATGTAACTCAAAAATGTGTAATACAATAACTAAAGCTGTGTGTTGACGTAGATCACTGCAGCGCCCTCTGGTGCGGTTTGATAATGACAGAGGAAAATTCTGATGGTGAAAAAACTCTGAAAAAGGTAAGGACACCTGTGAGAAGTGTTGATGATACGCATACATTGATAGTCTATCAAATTTTAGAGGTCTTTGGCATATATAAAAATAACTGCTATAGTCGCAAAGTAAGACCCACTGCCACATGATAAAGTGTTGAAGTCAAATTTCATGGGGGTCAATGACAATAGAGAGCAATGATGGTTCTCTCTGTGCCATCTGAGACTCCGCATTATAAAGGTAATGAGAGCCAAGATACTGTCTCCCTTCTGGGAACTTTGCTGATGTCGACAAAAAGGGAAACACAACTCCAAGAAGCAAAGGGATTTATGAAATCCACTGGGTAAAATCAAGAACTTAGGAGGAACATGGACCGAGTCGAGAGATGGGGAGACTCAAGACTACCCTTGGTTGGGGGATTTGTGAAGGAGAAGTGGCAATAATCGTGAAAATGAATCTAGTATCATGGGGACGACTAGATTGGGGTTAAATTGTGCCATAGGCGTGACAAAGTAGACAAACTCAGAGATCAGGGGTATATGGACTGTGGTAGTCTTGGGGTTTATGGACGATGTCAATAGGAATAGAAGATAATGTATGCCCAAACCAAGGGTGACAGGGGTTTCTTTTGCTGGAAAAAGGAATGTCGCCAAAGGTGACGACAAAAAACTATGTAATGGTTGAAAAAAAAGGCTTTGTACAGTTACCATAATAAATAAAGAATCGGCTGGGAGAAGTGTACAGATACAGAAATGGGTGCCCCAGTGAAATATGGTTTGGCCTGTGAGGGTGCAAGTTGTGTGGAGGGCAGGTGGAGGGTGGGGGTCCCATAGGTGGGTTTCTGTATTCGGTGAAATGAATGGAGGACAATCTGCAGATGGGAAAACTGATGGTGGATGAGATGGAGGGCTAATGATACTATGGAGGTGCAGTCAAAAAGGTGAATCAAAATGAGATTATGTGGGAGTCCATTATGGGGAATTTATCAAAATGAGGATAAGGAGCATGCGGCTAATTCTCAGGAATGACAAGACTATGAGGACTCCCAACCCTAAAGTGTGAAAGAAGCATGAGTGTCGAAATGTTAAGGGGGACTATAAATGGGACAACTCATGTAGGGAAGAGTGCGACCGGGTGACAGTACTGAAATGTAGCGGAGGTTTAGTATTGGAGAGCCGAATGAGGGGACCTTAGAGGTAAATCTCAGAGGCTGTAACTGGGAGAATAAATTGATATCCAAAGGGAATGATTATATGCCAATAGAGATCTTATACCTGAAAGGGCCATGTTGATTTGTGGTGACCAAGTACCTTCACACATGAAAACCAAATACCCAACGTACAAAATATATGAAGATAAGGAACATATAATGGTTATTTGATAATTTTGAACATGAGAATGCATACTTGGGCGTGATGTGAGAAAAATAGTCCCCGAGGGCCGGGGAAATATGGTGGCCCGAGGAATGCGATTGTGTAGGTGGCGGGATCTTGGTCCCGTGGTTGAAGACAGATCATAAAACAGACACAGGGAGCTCTCAGAAATGATCCTGGAAGTTTTGGCAAAGAGACTATATATAGTTGTAGGGCCCACACTGCCACCTCATTTATACCTATGGCCAGAGTGAGTGGACGAGAGTTTTTAGGAGAGATTTGAAGATTCTGGGAGATCAATCCAGCTGATTTAGGAACCGCGAGTGTCAAGTTAGTGGTTGGATCCTCCTGCATAGTAGTTAGGATTTCTTGTTTGGGTAGGGGCTGTATGGATGACCGTATATGGGATTTTGTGAGTGTGGGCCCCCCAGTGCACAGGCGATCGAAAGATTCATGTGCACGAGTGTGCGACTATAATTGGGAGAGTCGTGCACGGGGGCATTCGAAGGGGAAAAACAGGCACGCATGTAATGATCGCTTGTTCGGAGCACAATAGTGCATGCATGTGCAGCTGTGTTCCTGACAGTTGCACATGTGTGCGTGTAATATACCAGATATAAAATTATGTAGAATAGAAATAAAATGCTAGAAATGGTAGAATAACAGTAATATAACTAGCATAATCTCCACAATAACACAGAAACAATATAAGAACAACAACATAAATAACACTTGGATTCAGAAAGCAATGTTCACGGGCCTCTTTGAGGGGGCAACCTCCAGTCGAGCAACGCTCTGTTACAATAATATCCAAGCTAGGGTTTTCATACCCTCGACCCTTATTTATACTAAATATGTCTATCAAGAGAAGCATCTAGAGGAATATCCTTCTAGAAGTGGAAGCTTCTATTAGGTCTTCTTACATCCTCCTTATTCTATTTTATTGAAAGGCCTTATT
>SNQJ01S0026064.1:0-10608 GCA_010110895.2 Picea sitchensis
AAAAGACTTCCCTGGGTTGATAATTTATGTTTCACTTGGTTGTTTAAAATTAATTAAGCAATTATAGTGACCAACACTAGACAGGTTTCCCTCCCACAAGATATATATCAGTAATTCATTTTATCCCTTGCTCCATCCCTTTATCATGTTCCTATACAATCCTCAATCCAAATTTCCCATATCCCTTCTTCTCCATCCCTTTATCATGTTCCTATACAATCCTCAATCCAAATTTCCCATAGCCCTACCTCATGTCATATATTTTCTTTTGGAGACATAAAGAGAGTTGTTCACATGATCAATAACAATAGAGTTACATATGAGGAAGACCTACACATTGAGTTCCTCAAACATGGTATTCACTCTATCAACTCCAATATTGTTAATTTGTTTGATTTATTGCGTTGTTTGATCAAGTTCTCCTTTCACATGGTTCCACCATATCATCCACCCCATTTTGAAATCAAGGTTTAGTTAAGAACCTACAATTACATGACCATCATGATTGGACACACTTAAATACCTGTTATCAAATTTAGTTAAGATCCTGTTGAATGGCATAATTTTTTTATAAAAAAAACCCCAATATTGGTCGCTTTAGCGACTAACCTGTTCGTTGCTAGTATTGCCAATTGGTCCCAAACATCAACGTGTTAGTCGCTAGAGAGATCAACGTGTTAGTCGCTAGAGTGACCAACATGTTCATCGCTAGTATTGCCAATTTGTCACAAACATCAATGTTAGTCGCTGGAGAGACCAACGTGTTCGTCGCTAGAGCGACCAACGTGTTAGTCATTTGTATTGCCAATTAGTGGCAAACTAGGTCACTTGGTCGTTCTAGCGACTAACTGATCCTCCTTATTTTGACCTTTTTAACTGATGGTTTGGTCCCTCTAGCGACTAGTATTCATCATTCTAGCGACTCATAATGGTTTATTGACTAAGTTTGCCAGGGTTGTCTTGGTCACTCTTGCGACTAATATTAGTTGTTTGACCGACTAACATTCGTCGCTAGCTGAACTTTTCCCTATTGTGAATAGGCTTCTTTTTCCGGTCGCTAGACCGACGAAGATCCATGTGTGGCAGCTAGACCAACAAATGAATTCCGACGAAAACAAAAATCAGCTTGGTCGCAAAAATGACTCTATGCTGATGAAAATTCGTCTCTACTTCATTGCAAAAACGTTCAAATTTAATAGTGTGGTCCCAATTTTATAATAATGTGGGAGGTTGATCGTGGAAAAGTGTAAGCCACAGAACATGTAAATGATTAACAATTTTGATTTACAGTTAATGCAAATTTTATTATTTATTTATATAATTTTATTTGTGTGGCAGTCAGTTTTTTGTTATCGTTAAAAACAAATTAAATGTTTCAGGGTTCTAATTATATTATAATGTGGTAGGATGATCATGGAAAAGGGGCAGATGCAAAACATATAAAAGATTAACAAATTCGACTTTGATTTTACATGAATTTTATTATTTGTTTATATAGTTTTATTTGTGTGACAAATAGTTATTTCTTTTGTTTATATAACTGAAATAACATTGATTTTGTTGAATTTTGTAGTTTGTAGGCCATGATGATCATGATTCCCTCAACGAAGAGGAGTTGTATTCATCCACTGATCCAATGGTAATGATTAGAAAAAGATCATTAAAGAGAACAAGGAACTTGATCACTTATTATACTATGCATATAAAACTCTTAACATAATAGAAAGACCAATCTGGTTATCACACAACTTAAGACATATCAGGTAATTACCATAATTTAAAGTGATTTTTTTATGTACTGATAGTTCAATTATGATAGTTTTTTTGTAACTTTTACATTTTCTTTATTATATATAGATATTTGGAGCATGTTCCACCTGGTGTCGATAGTAGTGGCATTGCAGAGACACCATAGAGTCCTGATGCGGGCCATCATATAACTGCTAGATTGTTTACTTCTCCATCTTCCACACCTTTAGATGGAAGCCATGACACACACCATGAGGCATCTAGACGATGACCAGGCTTTAGTAGAGGTGGTGACAGAGATGAGGCTGGTGATGTGGTTGATATGGGTGCATTTCCTGGAGCTAGATGTGTGACCAGCATGGGGACCCTTCCATGCACATTTTTGGTTGAAGATAATAGAATTCCATTAAAAAAAATAAGAGTCCTAAGTAGTTTTTCATATTTTAATTGTTTCATGTTGTCCATTTCAAAAAAAATAATCCTGATTATTATTTTTAAAGTAATGATCATATCTTTTTGCGTGTAGGAAATGACCCTTTTTATAGGCACCTAGAGAGCAAGGCCTTGTTGATTTTTGGGGAAACCATACACACAAGGTGGAATTTCCAGAATTCCAACCTCAAAAAAGAACTTTTGGAATATCTTGAAGGTATCTTTGGATTAGAGACCTTCAATAAAAAAACAGTCGCCTCTGCAACGGGCGAATATTTAAAATATACGCGGGATGTGTATAGATGAAACTTGGTATTATACCCTAGGTATGAACACCCTCCATCGATTCCAGAGAGGGAGTGGAAGGCGATCATTGATGATGCAAAATAAAATAAATTGAGAAAAACATGAGAACAAATAATTGGTAACCTAAGGTAAATTTCAATATTTTGAGTTCAATACCTTTAATTTTCTTTAGATCTAAATAAACGTGTGGTATATAACATACTTGAAACTTTTGATGATAGGTTGACTCACACTTCGAAGGCAACTAGAGAAAGGATTTCCAAACATGGCCAACACAAGCTAGGTCAGTGCGACTACTTGAGGTTACAGTCACAAATTGTAAGTACCCAAACATCTTAACAATATTATTTGTATCGTCTTACAACTTTCAGGTAATTGCATCCAATAACATTGAAAATACATACTCTTGTAAAATGTAGGGTGATGTCTTTGGAACTGAAACCACAAAGGAAGACCTCCAACTTAGTTACAAGTACAACTATAAAGTTGTCATTGATTGTAGGAAACGCATGGGGTAGACACCAAGATCCAGTTTGCGGGATAAGCTAAATAAACATATTTCCACATCAACCTTTCATTACTTATAAAATACATAAATGTTTGATATCGTCCATAACTTTAATTTTTTACTTTGTTTTAATCATGGGAGCAACATTATCAACAAAAACATTAGTACTAGAAAACAATGTGTTGATAGTGTAGTGCAACCAGAAGATCATGGTGCTCTCGAGAAGCCCCATCTTAGTGGGGTGCAACCCCATGATGTTCATGTGACTGAGGTCCACGACAGTAAAATGACTGTATATTAATCATATACTTAATAATTCCGTACTTATAAATTTTGTACTTCTAATTCTTATTACTTATACATTTATGGTTTTGTCCTTATAATTTTTTTCATTTCAATGATAGAGAATGTCGTAGTTGAGCCTCCTTGACTTGAATATTAGGAGTACAGGGAAACCATTCCAACAGTGCCCATTAGTAGACTAGGGAAATAATTACATTGCAAAGGTTTTTTTAATATTAATGAACTGCTTCAATGATATTTAAAAATTGGCCATATAAATTTAATATTTTTTGTTTTTGTAGGCAATGGCCCCTCAAAGAAACCTCCACACTGTGGGTATGAGATTAGGCGTGCTCGGTGTGATAGGACTGAATAAACATCAGTTGTTGAAGAGCCCCTAGAAAAAAAAGACATGGAGGTTGACTAATTACTTAAGAACTGCACTAGAAAACTAAAGAATACTAAGAGAAATTTATGATGTATAATAACTTTATATGACAGATCGATGTGCATTATATAGCTAGTTTATTTGGAACATATTTTGGATGATAAATCTCATTTATAAAAACTCTTTTTATGACATATTTCTTTGAATGATAAACTTCATTTATAGATTTACAATCACTTTTTATCAATTTTGAATATTCTTAATGCATATGTTTTATTAGAATATATATCGGGTATTGGGGAATTGAGAGTGATGTGAGGGGGGGAGGGGCCATAGGTGCTTCCACTTCACGTGGTTGGACCTGTTCAATAGAGAAACAATTATTGGAGTCGTTTATCCTTGGAGAAAAACTCTCTCGATCCAGCGGAGCAACAACATAGTCAATGTTGACTTCGTTGTTGGTCCTTCAAATCGAGGGAGGTTTTCTCCAAGATCAGACGGCTCCAACAAATTATTCTCGAAACCAAGAGGATATTATTTAGGTCGTCACATCTTAGATGTGTGTTTTTGTGTGTGTCACTATTTATTCTCCTCTCATATGGATTTTCCAAGAAAGAATATCAATGGTGTTTACTATTAGCAATCTTTTCATCTTTAATTTCTATTAGGATTTATTGACATGTCTTAAAAATATTTTTTGGTTTTTACTAAAAACTAAATATAATTTTGTTTTTATTTACTACAATATGTAGTTCACACATTTACAGATGCTCTAGATGTTGTACCAATAGCTCATCCAAAAATTAATGGACTCCAAACTATTGATACTTTGACAATAGTAAAGGCTCAATAAGACATGGTATGCATTATAGTATATATTTCACAGGACAAGGTATGCTCTTTTTCACATCCATCAGTCTATTTGTGTGGCATCTACTCTCTTTTGAAAGTTGAAACTCATTCCAAAATTATTTGATTTTGCTTGATGCTCGGTTCTGACACTTTTGTCGTATGATGTACACACTTTCATGGTTGTTGGCACTATTTTCTTGTTCACCATCAACTTCCTCATGTACCATGTAGAAACCAAGTTCATCCAAAAACTCATGTGCCACCTCAAATGCTTCATCAAGAATTTCCTTAAGATACTTAGCAACTTTGCTAGCCAACTGTTGGTTGGGTGTAACACCACACCACTATGTCTCCAACAGTTCAACATGTTCCAAATCCGTTGATGTGGTTTCTTCAATCATTGCTTGGTCATTGAAATTAGTTCTTCATTCCTCTAAGGCACTCAAAATTTGCCCAATTGCTTCCACAGTTGGAAAAGGTTCCATCAAAACCTTCATTTTTCTTAAGTTTTTTTGAGTCTGTCTCATCGAAAATTTACTGAAAACCCTATTTGAAATGGTTAACCACTCTCCTATAATAGATTTCAATTCTAGTTCACATAGACCCTACTAAACATTACATATAAACACTTCTTCATTACTTTGATCTTGCTTGTCTATGCAATGATGAATCACACTCAGTAGGTGCTCAAACTCATGAAACCTTTCTTGAATTCTTCCATTGTATTGCAATCAAATATTTTTGTACTAAGTGCTTCAACACACTACCCATAATGCATGATAAAGTTGTCATCTATTGAAAACTTGGCATCCTCATGGTTTTCATCTACTAGTGCACTTTTCTTAGTGCAACACATTTTACCTTCGTGAGTGCCCATGTCAAGAACATCTACAACTATCGCTAGATCAAGATTCACTAGGGCATTATAATGTTTTTTGTAGATTATTGCAAAATAATTTGAATCCTTGTTTGGTACTTGCTTAAATTATGCACACTTTCTTGTGACACATATCCTGTATGGTATACTTCTTAGGTTTTCTAGTAAATTGCTTTCAATAATAATTAACGTACATATATAGAATGAATCAAGGATGTCTTAGCTAAGAGCATGGACCATGAATATATCTGTTAACATTTTCTAACATAGAAACATAAATTCACATTAAAGGAAATTATTGTTAGGTTGACCATAGAGTACAATAGTAGTGCCAAGGATGATTCATGCAAATGAAATAGTAGAATCATTTTTCATTTTTTTTTAATTACTCAGATCCATCGTTCTTGCGAAGAATCGTATCATCGATGCTATTGATATTTCATCCATGGTATTGATAGTTCATCAATTGTATAGATAGTTCATCGCAATGATTTTTTTCATAGTTTGTCTCTTGTGCGACGAATGACAAACACCTTAGGTCGTCTCTCGTGCAACGACATCCTTGGGTTATCTCGCGAGCGACGACATCCTTGGTTTTTCTTGGCCATGATGATCTCTTTAGGTCCTCTCTCTTATGACAATCTCTTTGGGTCATATTTCTTGTGACAATATCCTTGGGTCGTCTCTCTCATGACAATATCCTTGGGTCATTTCTCTCTCGATGATCTCTTTAGGTTGTCTCATGTGTGCGGACATCCTTATGACATACTTAGGTTGTCACTCGGGCAACGATATCCTAGGTTTGTTGTGATTTCCACAACACACGATGTGATGTTTGGGGGTTCCAAGCTCAATCACCATCTCCATGACAGAACGTCACAGGAGCATCGAAATGACTGTCGCAAAATGACCCAAATTTACTAGTGTGGAATGACTGTCATAATGGACGACATTGTGTTCCCGAGTTCTTGTAAGAAATATTTGGATTGATGCTCAGGATTGTTAAGGTATCCCTAGATATCCTAGGTAGTATGAACAACAACATTTGCCTCTAGTTTTGTGACCTCAGGATATGTTATGTCCATTGGGTTGATTTTATCAATTAGTGGTTCAACAACAACCTGTGCATCTAAGAGTTGTCTGAACAAGATCAAGGACTTATCAATCACAAACATTATGATATGTGATATCCTCTGTTGCTTAGCTTGAGCTGTAGTGATATAGTTTTTCGTTTCCACAATAAGTGTCATCGCAATAGCGTTCTCTCCTAGAGGTACAGAGGCCAGGTTTCTCTTATGTTGTGTGACCCCAAACTTAGTTACAAGGAATCGATCTTCACTTGCAGATACCTCATGAAAATTTTGGAGATGATTCCATAAGGTGAAGTTGCACTCAACGACTCTTGAAATCTGTCCACCTTGTGTTGGCTATATTGGGCAGAGTCTCGAGCCATATTAGTCATTTGGTGTAACTGAGTTGTTGTTGGACTCAATTGGTGGAGTGGTGGACGAAGAGATGTTAACTATGAATCCAAATTTTGTGGGAAATCCTTCACAGTTGAGAGATTAAAACTGGGGTTAATGTCATGCCCTTGTGTGGATGTAGTTGGAATATGCACATATATGTTGTCCATATCCCCAAGGAGGTTAATGAATGTTGTACTCATCTTAGTGTATTGGGCCTGGGTGGTTACATGTGTTGCAACTTATTAGTCATACTTCTACTAAAATGCTTGGTGATCCTGAATCACCTTTTCATAAGTCTCGCGCATATAGTTATGCATGACAATGTCCACTAGGTGTTGGAGTTGTATCTATACATGGGCATGATTCAGAACTTGGTGCCGCTCACTCATATCAAAGAGTAATGTGGTAATACAAGCTTGTACAATTGGAGTTGGAATCAACGCCGAAGAAATATCTCGAGTGATTCTATCTATTGTGATTGGGGTAGATGAGTCGAATCTGAGGACCTGAGAAGGGGTATTGGAACTATTTTCAAAATTGGGCCATCACAGTGGAGTGCCTGAGGGTGTTGTTGTGGCCCCAAGTTATCAATAGATATGGTCGATGTTGTGAATAGCCTCGGTGTGAATTTATTGTTGGAGAAACACTTGTTTTTTGAGAGCATCTATAAATGTTATGACGCATGATACCATTGAGACGAAACCCTATTATGCTGAGGGATTGATACTATGGATAGTTGGGTTGGTCCGCTATTGTTTTTCACTGATTGGAGTGGCATGTGGTTGTTGTTGTGTGGGTTGTGGGTCCCAAGGGAAATTAAATAAGGTGTAATGTGTGTATCCCCCCTCTCCCTGGGGGGGACTGTGAGTTATGCCTACAACCACGCAACCTCAGCTCACCTGCGGTCTAGATTGTACTTACTACGCATTTTGAGAGTGTACATTTTTTCAACTGGAACTAGTTGTAGATGTGCAGGCCATTCAACGATGCATTGTGGATGTCCTCTTCTGTGATGAAGAACAATAGTAGCACCATTATATCCCCTTAGTCATCACTAGGATAGATGAAAATGTTAGGAAAATTACATTCAAATAGAAGACCATACCTGTCCATAATGGTGCACAAAATGTGCACTTGCAAAGTTGTTTCCTGAATCAGTTGTCAGTACTAGCTCTGAAAAAACTCGTCATGGGACTTTTGGGTGGTAGGATCCCTGCTCTCATGCAGTTGAAGGAATTGAGGATATTCGAAGGCATGACCACTCCCATCAGGTCATTCAAACCCCCGAGAGGGTCTCTAGAGCACCATGACAAGGAGAAGTAGCATCCAACTATAATGAAACTCTTTCTTGGAATCCTTGGAATCTAGACAATAACCAATGAACTCATTCAGTAAATATTGGGTCCAAGCCATTTGAATGCCTACTACACACCACTCAACTACAACGACCACCCCAAATGGAGACTCCTCCTTTGTATAAGTGCACAAGATCTTACAAGCTATCGGTTGAGTGAAAATATAACCAACCAGGTGTTGATTTTTTAAATTAGTAACCCATATGTTCTGTGACATGTACTATATGAGCCACATACTTCATGTTGGGAAGCATATTTAGTGGTTAAATAATTTTCTAGATTGTCACCATTCATGGGTAGGCCTATAAATCGTCAAATTTTTTCTTCATTGACTAGATATTCCCCCCCCATCCAAAAGTATCCACAATGTGTGTGGGTGAGTAAAAAGAAGACACAAAGGGTCATCATCTCACTATGCCCAAAGTGAGGGAAATCAATGAAAGAAAAGATGTGAGGTTGTTGAATGGGTTTGACACACTCTTATGTGAGAACCAATGAATTACCATATGCATTGTAAATTATTGATGCATAGTTGTGGAAGGCCAAGGTGGGAAACTGATCAGGGCCTCAAACATCATGATCGACAAAATGCATATTTTACACTTGTCCCATGGGAGACCCTATGAAACTGACATGTCGAGGCAATGACGGTTTTGGTACCTGTCAGTGTTGGGAAATCTTAGATCTATTTTGACCATGCTCTCTACTAGATGAAGCCATTATTACTATTTAATTTGAATTTTCTCGATGGCTAATACTGGATTGAAGGGACTATATTTCTGCTTGTTTTTGTTGCTACTATTCCTCCAGACTAAAATTGTACACACTTTCTTATAGAAATAGGAAGGTTGGCACTTAGCTGACCAAACATTGATTTGGAAGAAGGAAAGTTTCTAGGTAGGTACAATGGTACAACTAGGAGGCTTGGAGGGGGTCATCGAGAACTCGAAGTGTCGTATGGTAATCATCGATCCTATCCATAAAATTAAGCCTTATACCATATCAACCATATTTTTGAGTCATAGATGATCAAGAGTTTTATGAGACACGTCTGCAAACATTTTTGATTTGTGAGACATCTCATCCCTTTGTATGAATAGTGCATGGCTACCAATGTTTTCGCCAAACGTGGGGAATCTCAATATGGGATTTTAATATTTACTATTGATTACCACCATAATAACCTCTCCCTTAGTTACTGTATAATGGACACAACACCGTTTTAATGCATGAAAGGACTGGGATTGTATCCCTTTGATAGTGACAGAGACATATCCATACATGCACAAGTCTTACTCTCTGACGACGCCACGCATGGTTCTTTCACACCCCTGTAGAAGTTCATCTCTGGTTAATTAATAACAACAAAAACCTCTTCACACATATCCAACCAATTTGTTTTTCCACTGAGATACCGAGCACAACCTTTCTAGATCTGATGGCATCTATTTACTACCTCTTACTTCGTTGTTCTAGTGGGATCCATCTATTTTCTCAATGGAGTCAAGTGTGATTGGACGAGTAAAGTTCTTTCTTCTACCACGTATGGTAGAGCGAGACCCATTCTTCATGCACATGATTACCTTACATGCCCCGTGGAAAACCGAGGGACCGAGGGAATTGAGTTGTTTCTAGGTAGTACATTCGATGCCCTTAGGCATCAGATGCACGTCCCATGCCACTACTTGGCTATCCACCACCATTCATAGGAACACATGTATCGTTGAATATCTACATCTTCTATGAATAATTCCTGCACAAATGCTTTGACTATTTCCCATTCAAGATAAGGTTCTCAATGCATTTCCCACCATCGCGCGAGTATTCCAATTAATAATATATCAAGGGTGTGAACCCGGTGGTGTTAAGGATTATGTTGCATCCAACCAATAAACGCATCCACCAGATCCAATCCATCAAATTGGTAGGATCCAAATTCTTCCTCACCACTTCATACAATTTTTTTTGCCACCTCTCCATGGAATCTTCGAAATCGGTGTCATGTGACTTCACTCTCCACCAATTTAATTCTCCACATGTGGTGGGGTTGATATCATCTTCCTTGCACCCAATGATCTTATATGGTCTTCTCAATCACTTATTCCCCATGCAGGTAGCTAACATCTATGCCAACTCAATCGCAACATTAGGATCATTTAGCAACCTCAAATAACAATGTACTTGATATTCAGTGTATGTCTCGCGACCCGACTCACGCCATGCTTCTTTGTGTGTAGTGTGCTTCAACTCCTCAAGGTGATACTCCTCAATTGTTTTCTTATTGGTGCGTTGCAACTCTTCTTGTATGCATGCTTCTTCCAAGGAACTTTGTGTGGAGCACTATATTTCTACGCACACACAGGCTTCTTCTAACGAACTTTAAGTCACGTGCT